>JAVJIF010007731.1:0-172091 GCA_038442645.1 Agave tequilana
GATGCATGACATAAACATCGAAAGAGCCCTCATCGATTAGAGCAATGGTGTTCTTGAGGTCTGATGGCAGCAGAATCCTCCGATCCTGTCGGACCATCCAAGTGGGGGTGTGATCCTCGTTGATGAACATCTCTTCCTCCAGAAGGTCGTCCAGTGAGCATGGAAGTTTCCTCGATGTCCTTCTGGGATAAGAGAGGAGGTTTTAAGACCTCACAGGGGATGCCACCCACCACTATATCCACCGCTACCCCCGGCTGCCATCCTTACTCTGACCATGCCATGCTAAGACATGATTGGTGCGTCGAATTCAAAGAGATCTTGGCGAGGGTTTAAGTCCCCGTCAGGGACCATGATTTCTGCCCTTGCGGACGACGGGGACCATGATTTCTCCCTTACAGACGAACATCGAACAAGTTCGCTGGCCGTATATTCTCCCAAGGGCCCAGCGAACATGAAAAAAGATGATCAAGCCTACCTGCAAGAAGCAACAAAATCATGAAGCTTAGTATACTTCAAAACTAAGTGACAGACACAGTTATTGCTGAAATCGCTAGACGCATGAATGATCCGCGCAGCGAACATCTGCGGCAACAGAATTCAGACGCAGTCTCATTTTACATCCACGCTTAAAGGCGAGACGCAAAGATCAGACGCGAGAATTGCCATCTCCCTTTGGATGAACAGGGGTTGCAAGATTCAGGCCTGAGACCTCCAGTCTGAGTTAAGATTCTCCTAAGTTGACAGCCTCAAGACGCGAGCTCATATGCAGAGCCTGCGGCCAGGTGTCTAAATAATCTGCTATATTGGCGTCCAGAGAAGTTTAAGGACGTCGATAGCACAAATTCCAGAAAAGGAATGCACCAACTAAGACTTCATCCAGATGATAATATCTCTTAAGAGATATCAAAATTCAAACCTGGCCGGGTTAAAATGTCATGGCAAACCAAGAAGGCGTACCTGCAGAGGCCTCTATTAAGAGTTGAACTCTCTGCATCGAAGCAGCGCGGACGTAAAAGGTGCTCAAGGAGACGCTTTCTGTTATTGAAATCACTTGACAGTGGTAATTTTCTGAAGAGACCAAACAGAAGCATGAAAGCTCTGGGTCATCTTCATCCATGGAGGCAAGCCCCTGGTAAAGTCCTTGAAGGAGAGATGGAGTCTCTCAGTGCACTCGCTGTCAAAAGAAAATAGTCCAAGTATGGGACTGTTAAAAGGAAGGGGTAAGCCCTATTTATAGCAGCCTATGATAACCATAATTAATGGTTCATCATTAGAACCGTCAGCCTTAATGACCGCACGACTGTCAAGCCCAATGGAAGGCTGACGCGTGGAGCGTCACTTCGGGAACATCGAAGACACTGTCGTCTCCAACCGCCAGCGCCGGTTTTGGCATTAAAAGGCATTAACGCCTAAGCCCAATGAAGAACCGACGCGTGGACAACCGCTTCGGGAAACAACGGACGATGCGGGTTCCCAATCGTCAACGAAGACTTGACGTTTGAAAATCTCACAGGATCTTTATGTCAGGCTGCACTTAACGCCTGAGAAGTTGCACCAAACGCAGATGTGAGAGCTGCGTCCAGAGGCTCGCGCCTCTTTTTCAAAAAGTGGCGTTCTCCTTCATTCCAAGTTAGAAGACCCTTCGCGTCTCTTGGGTGACTCAAGTTGCTCCGCGTCTCTCGGACAACTCAAGGTTGCGTCCTCCTCAACAAAAGGGACTCATTCTGGGGGTCTCAGTGGGAAAGCACATAAAGCTGCATCCCGAAACTTACATCTTCAGCAGAGAAGGCCTATCACCTTCACAAGTGCCTTGGAGCTGCGTCTACATGAATGATGATGGGTCTTGCACCGAGTCTCAGCGTCGCGTCCCTGACTGCGTCAATTTTAAGGGGTGTAAGACCACATTCTTAAGATATCCTAAACTCTGCGTCTGGACAAAGTTAAGGATTGCGGCCAGTTAATCACACTCAAAGCGGCGTCCTTCACGTCCGCTTGAACTGCGTCTTCACTGGCAGGTCGAATTGCGTGCCGCAGAGCCGCGTCTCTTTTTATGAATCGACTGCGTTTTATCAAAGAACTTAGTTTTACCTATGTTCATTATTCACAGTCAGTAAGGAGCACAGCCAAAAAATACGATTGAGAGGTTGGATTGTCTCTACAAGCGAAGCAATGAAGATGGAACAAAAATTTCAAGGACTTTTATTATTCAAAATGATGAAAGTAAATACAAACACTCTTGGTAAATAGAGTGTCCTTTTCTTTACAAGAAAAAAAAAGAAGGCTAAAAGTCCTGGTTCGCCAAAGAACGATTTGTTCTCTAGGCGATGTATCTCATGTTGACGCGCCTTCTCAGCTTCCCCTGAGAGCCTGGGCCCGTAGCTCCTCCTCCGATAAAAATCTCCTCGCAGCCAGCTGCGCTCGTAGGGATTCCAGCTCGAAGGAATTAACAGAGAGATTTTCCTCGACTTGCGCCTTGGCAGCCTCTAATTCCGCTAGCCTCTTTTCGGAAATTGGCCAACTTCTGTTCATTGACAGCAATCAAGGCCTCAGCTATGGCTATGGTAGCTCGAGCATCGAGGATAACCTGCTTCGCAGCCTGCATGACCATCTCAGACTCCTTTGACTCGCCAGTTAGCTTTCAATGATCAGCCTGGAAACATTGGAGAAGACGGGTCCTTTCAGCTATCCTTTCTTCCATCTCCCTTCGCTCTTGCTCTTGAGCAGCAAGGAGCCTGGTCAGAGTTTTCCTGGGCCTCGTGAAATGAGCCAGCATTCTCCAGGGATCGAAGCTCTCTCAAGTTATGTCCCAACTGCTCCACCAGCAGCAGACATGCCTTGGCTGGTGAAGGGCCTCCGGCTAAATTGATGTTCTCAACCAGATTTTCGAGAAATATCCGGGCGAATTCGAAGGAGCTATTCCTGGATAGGATGAGATCAATACATGATCGCATGGAGGCAAAGAACTGCTGCACCACTTGGCGCGCCAGCTCCCCCATGGTATCACCACGCCTGGGAAGAATTCCGCTGAAGTGCTCCCCGATCCCCTTTCCATCACGGGGCGAGGGATGTAAACCGATTCTTCCGGTACAGGAGTCGGGCTAACGACAGGTGCGGCAGAAGCAAGGGTAACCCCCGGCGCTTCTAGGGCTACTGCATCTGTAGAAACCTCCACGGCGGATGAAGTAACAGCAAGCCCTACCTCTTCAGGATCCTTAGCCGAGGTTCGAGCTGTGCGGCCTTCCGGGTAAACACTGACCGCCAAATCTTCTACCTGAGCTTCCTCGGTACCCTCTGCAAATTACCAGAATGTCAGCTACAACAGTAAAAGGAAAATATTCAAATATCAATATTTTCTTACCTGGCTGAGGGCCCAAAGATGGCGAGTTCTTAGGCGAATCCTGCAGGGTGGAGGTTTCCTTGACTTCGACGGTGGCCTTCTCTTGAGGCATCCCAGTAATAGGAGCCTCAACTCTCTCCTGCTGGGCCAGCTCCTGTATCATCTCCTCAATCTGGGAGGAAGTGGCGGCCTTGCTAACCGCGACCAACCCTGCGATATGAAGCCAAATGAAAAAGAAAATGTCAAAATCCTTTTCCTAGTTAAAAGGATAACTTAGGCGAAAAGAGTACCTTCAGCAGCTTTAGCAGGAATGACTACCGCTGGTGGTGACGCTGTCACCGGCTCACACCCATATATTTCCTCCTCCGAGATATGTGAGAATTTACTCAGATCAGGAGGAGCGGGTTCATCGCCAAAGTCGACCTCATCGCCTGAATCATACCCTTCTTCTTCAGATGAAGAAGACGATAGTGCAACGCGAGAAGCCTCGGCAACCGGGCCTTGCCACCAAATACCCTAGTGGTAGGGCTGGGGTCAACTACCCGAGGACTGGGGATTAATACACTAGGGGACCCAGGCTGTTGTGTCTCATCCCTCCTCTCATGAGCTGAGGAAGACCCAGGCTGAGTCGAGACCCCTGGAATCTCAACATCACCTCCGCTCATTATGTCGACTTCACGCTGCTCAGCCTCGTCAGCGGCGGTGGGTTTTGTCAGTAACTCCCCTTCCTCTAAAATCCTGGGGCCCCTGCTGCGCAACCCACGGGTACGGACTAAGGAGGCATCATCCTCATCTTCCGTTTCTCCCTATGTTCCTCACACCAGAAGGAATGTCTTCGGACGAGAAACTGCTGCCGTCAAGTCTCTCCGGACCTTCTTAGGGGTAGGCTCAACAGTGGAAGTAGAGCCTTGAGGACGCTTACGCGCCACCTGTCGACCCTTTGCCACTCGCGGCTCCTCCCTTGATACCCTTCTGATCTCCTTCAGAGCCTTCCGATACTCCTCAACGCCTCGTGAGCGTTTGTTGGACCCCAACTTTGCTTCCTAAGATGCATTGATGCTCTCGATCATGAGTGACTCTCGGAGCAAAGTCAGGCGTTTGGTTGGCCTGGAAGTACCAGGTACAGAAGCAAAGGCTTGTACAGCCTTTCGGTTCCTTGGGGGGCAGACGAAAAAGCGTTTCCGTCCCTCCGGCCGCACTGTAATACCAAGCCCGAGCACCTTCAAACAAGTTCCCACTGAAGGCGAGTCGAGCATTGGGGTTACCGACATACAATTGATCATAGCCGAACTGTCGGGCGAAGCGATTCAGCATGTACGGCTCGATCGTGCACGAATTCCCTTGTCGGAAAAGCACATACCCAAGCCGAATGTTGACCAACCACCAGAAAGCTCCCGATGACAGCCTCGTGAAGTTATCTGGGCCCGCGAAGTCAGCAAGTTATCCCCGAAAGATGCACCATCAATCTCGGGGAAGCAGCGATTGAGCTGGTAGTTCGAAGCAGTTAGAATGCACCTCCGAATAAAATACATATAAGTATTACACCAGCTTGAACCCTCCAACCGCTGTACGAAGGGGGTAAACCCCTCACTCTAAGACACCGGCGTCATCAGGGAGGGACAGTGCATAACGTACCAAGCCATTAGGTACGTGTAGGGAAGTTCAACCCGAGGGTTGGGACGTTTTACCGTCGGCCTCCCCTCTGAGTCAACAATCGGCTCACCCTGGGAGTCGACAACCTTCTCTACCCTGCACAGACTCTGAGTTAAGCCCGCAACCCGCTTTGAATACCGGCCGCCATGGCCAGGAGGAGGGCTATGGGCCTACCATAAGCCAGGAGCACCGCCGGGTACACTACGTCGGCAACAATCACTTCATGTGGCAGTGTTGGCACCACAGAGCGCTTCACCCACAACATTAAGAAGCCCGCCAGCAGTGCTCGATTGGAGATAGGGGTCCGGGCCTGATGATGGAAACTTTCAAAAACCGTGTTGGGTTCGAAGGTATCCTCGTTCGACTCCGTAGTGTAGGAGTCTACGGAAGCCTGAATCCTATCGGCAATCTCCTCGTCGGAGCTGGGAGCCAGTCGGGTCACTGGATGGTCTTTCTGATTGACGCCATTAAACAAGTAGCTTGCCCAAGACAGCTGCTTGACTCCCTCTCGCCCTCCAAGAGGTTATCTGGCCGCAAATGTGAAAGTGACATAACACCTCCCAATAAGTCTCGTACACCCGAGGAGACTCTTTCTTCATAAGGTGAAGCTCCTCAGTGGTCGGGACGTATTCCTCATAGGGAGAGTCCCCCATTACCAGCCCCGAGACTTCGTACAACTCGTGCAGGGCAAGACCCATCTCTCCGACCGGAGTGAAGAATGTCCCCGTCAGAGGATTGTAACGCTCCAGGATCCCAAAGAAGTTTTGAGAACTTAGTGGAATACCGTACTGCACGGCCCTGACCGCCTGGTACAATTCCACATGCTCCAACAAGCCTCCAAGATCGGCAAGGACGAAGCTCACCATCTTACCCCACCAATACTTCTCAGTGGAATGGATCCACCCGGGCGCACGGAAGTCGACCGGAAAATCACCCCCCACTTTCATGAATGCATTGAGGAAGGTGGTGCTGATTTTAGGAGTTTCTCCTACTGGGTGATCGGTCCTCAACAACCCGGGAAACAGGCCGAGAGCCTCCTTATCATGACCAGCATGATATACCTTCTTGGATCCTAGGTTGCCGAGAGTAATATCAGGGACAGGTCGGGAAAGCTCCCATGTCAGTTTTCGAGGGACAGACATGTGCTGGAGATAAGACAGTGGGTACATCCTCTCCATGTTTGGAAGAAAGAACCTTCTATCCCCTATCTGACGGAGCCATTTATAATCTCCGTCATGCAGAGAATAGCCGCCCTCGCTAATATGGTCTCCAAAGAAGAAAGCAGGCTTCTCCATCAGAGCACGAGCATCCGTTATGAATGCTGCGTCAGTCATAAGCTCCCGAAAGGGTTGCCGCGTCAACGTTGGAGAGCCTCTCCCTTCGCTCCTTCGACTTGTCGGCAGTCGCAGGAGCAGTCCTTTGCAGCACAAAGGTTAAATCACGGTCAGCATACCTATGTGCCCGAAGTGGCGCCTCTTGGAGAGTGGGCTGGAAGAGTGTTGCACTGCATAAGAAAATGACACTTGATCAGAAGTCTAAACGAAAATATTTTAAGTGTCTATAATTCAGACTCAGAAGAGATATATAAGGCAAAATCAAGAGGTTGAAAACCGGTGAGAAGAATCCTCTCAGAATCGATCGGTTAAAGCCAAGAATCAAAGGCCATTTCGTCACAATCCTGGACTCAAACGAGAAAACCAACTGAAGATAAAAGCAGAACGTGAAACCGGGGAGACCCACCAACAGGGTGTGGCCACCTGGCCACACCCTGGCCGCGAAACGCGGCCAAAGCCGCGTTTCTGCGGCTTGGTTTTGGAGTTAGGGGAGCGTCAACTCCCCCGATCTCCCCGGGATCTGTAGGTTAGGATTTTACCTATAAAAAGCCAGTATTTTCACGAAAAATTGGACGACCATGCAGAGATAGGATTAGCCTAGTTTTCATTTCTTCTAGTTTAGGTTTTTCTTTTCTTTTTATGTAATTTGTATGTAAGCTTAGGTTGGATAAAGATTCATGTAAGTAAGAGAGAGAGGCTGATGTTGAGAGTGACACCGATATACCCCTCCTCCTTTCTTCCATTGTTTCTGCAAGTAATAAAGGTAAATGTTTTTGTTTTATGTTCATATTTCCTTTTGTTTCCTTATTCCTCTTTCTACTTTACCTCTTTTATTTTTGATGAGCTTGCAAGTGAATCCAGAAGTATAAGTATACAAAAGCCTTTGTGGGTGCCAACGATACTTCATGAAGACGTTCTCCTCCTCAAGATCCGTATCACTTCATTCTTGCAAGGCTTGATGATATAATGCGAACAGGGACTGAGCTCGATCTTATGACCTATGCGTTGAACGCCTCCAAAGCAAGGTAGAACATGCAAAGGTTTCCAAGTAAGTCATCAATCAAATTAGGTAAGTATTTCTTTAACCTTCTTTCTTTTCTTTTATTTCTTTAGTATAGATCACCACATCTCCCAAATCTTTCATCATTTCTTTTCCAACTCATTTGTACATAGTCGCTTTCTGATTCTCCACCTTCTTCATCTATCGCTTTCTTTCTAACTTTAACATAATTCTTTTTTTCACTTTTATTTCTTAAAAATAAAGAAGAACTTTCATTTTATCTTCATTAAGATTTCAATACAAAACTTTGAAAGCTTCCATCACAAACCCTCCTTGTGGATCACGACCCGCATAGTCACTTGCTATAGCGGTAAGAATTGAGCACTTGCACATCTTTATCCTTAGATCTAAAATTCTGTATTTTGTGTGCAGGTTTAGCTGCAATCAAATTTTTGGCGCCGTTGCCGGGGAGGGTAACGTTTTTATTGAAATCTGATTTTTATTGAAAATTTTTTAGAACTAAAACAAACTTTCTTCTCTGTTGCAGGTTATAGGGCAAGCAAAGCAGGAAATTAAGATTGCAGTAGCATATAAGTGGTATTGGGCCTCTGCTCTAGAAAGCAGAGACCAATTACCCTCTGCTTTGCCGCGTCTTCGCGGCCCAAGCCGCGGTTCCGCGGCAAAAAGGAGTTGACTACTAACGTTTTTTTTGCAGGGCTGCTTGACTTGCAAAATTCTAGTTTTCTGCAATTTATTTTTTTCTTATATGCCATCACATTAATCCTGCTAATAAACCAACAGTAAAATACTTGTTGAAAAAGATTAAAAAAATGATTAGACGTTTGCATTTTAGGCACGTGTCTTTTCAATTCATTTATTTTTACTGTTGAAGAGTGCTGGAGCAAGGTACGTTCGCATTGCATGTAGAATAAGACTCATCTCTTGGTTGATTTACATCGCTTTGAGTGAATCTTATTTACGTATCTTGTACACTTGCACAAATTGATTTTAAGGGCACCACCCATTAACAAGATAAGGTGGGGATTTAATCACCCTTCCTTGGCCCAAAAATCAGATTCCAAGCACTTACTAACCCGAGCCTAAGTAAAAATGAGTAGACGTTGGCCCTAAGGACATCTCGGACTCAATTAGGAGATTATCCTAAGGGAGAAAAGTGTTAGAATTTGACTCCTGCAAAATCAGTGTCTAGGAAAGGGATTAAAGGCCGGAAGCCCGAAGGTTGGTGGTTATTTAATTAAGGAACATCTTTGACGGAAAACCTCCACCAACCTTGCCCTGACCTGGCTGATTAGCTTGTGGTCAAAGTCTGCATAATACCTCCTGTGGACAGTCTAACCAGTTAGGAGTCATCTAGGTCATAGGTCTATAGGCTACCCTAACTTAGGTTAGAATTTTTTCTTTTTTGTTTGTTTATTTGTTTGTTTTTCTTTCTTTTTGTTTGTATTCTATTGTGTGATATGGCTTATAATAACAATTTTTCCAATTTTAATAATAATCCATATTACACACCGACTTCATTTTCGGATATTACCAACCCGGCATATCATAACTTTAACCAACCTAGTATGCCGGATTGGTCTTATCCGAATCAATATAACTCATGCCCCCAATCTAATAACTATAATTTTCAGAATGATTTCAACTCTTCACAGAGTCAGTGGGGATTCACCTACCCCGAGTCCAATTTTCAACCAACTTGTCCTCCTTCTCCACCTAGTCTACAATATTTTCAAGATTCATACTCAGTTCCACCAGTCCAAAATAGAAAACCATCAATTTTGGAAATGAGTATGCGTGAGTCCAAACAAAAATCACAAAAATCTAAGGGACTCACAATTTCACTACCAATTCCAAGACAACACTTCATCTTTTCAACACAACAATGAATATATCACCTATGAAGAGATGCTTGAAGTCATGACTCAGGCTCAAAACGCTCGTAATCACGACATAGATATGATGGTCCAATCTTTACATTCTCACCGTTTGGCAAGTTCTGATGTCGGTAACCATTCTGTTAGAGCCGAAGAGTCATGTAGTTTTGGAAATCAAGGTTCCATTTCAGAACAGTCATTTGAACTTGCCCAAACTCCAAATTTTGAAAAGAATATTGACAGTTTGGCAAGTTTTCCTTTTCCTGAAATCGAACTTGAAAATGAATATGATCATGAATCTCAACTTAGTGATTCAATTTTACTTCCTGATTCAATAATGACTCCGGTGTCTTCACCTTACTTCAATCTTTTCCCTGAGTCAACATTGGATCCTGTGCCAATTCATCATGAAATTGAATCACCTATTTTTGATGATCATATTGAACTTGACCAATTTTACACTTTTGAAACTCCTATTGACAAATTGGCAAGTTCTCATTTTTTTAATATTGAACTCAATGAGATATGTGACCTAGATTCTCAAATCTGTGATCCTGTTCAACTTTCTGAATCAATATTGACTCCTGTTTTGTTACCAAACTTGAGTAATATTTTAGAGTCACTTTTGATTCCCCCACCTATCATTCCTGAACTTGAATCACCAATATTAAGTCACATTCCATTGTTGGAAAATGAATGTGGACTTGAGTTTTAAATTCTTGACTTGGACACACTTCTTGAACCAATCTCGACTTTGAACCTATACTTGACTTAAGTCACCTTCCTGAGTCGGTATTAGTTCCTATACTTCCTGAGTCCAAGTCAATCATTCTATCTTTTCACACTCCATTCTAGGACGAGGTGGTTGACAAATTTGACTCTGAAATCAGTTATGGAATTTGGAAATTAGATGGGGTCAAGTACTTAATAAAAATCCTTTATAGATTCATCATTTTAATGGGTTATATTAGAGATATTTCTGGTGGGTTCCTCTGAACCCAACGAAAAGTCGATTGGGCCGCATTTCGTGGACCAATCACACCACCACCGGAACCACCACCTTAAGGTAACATTTTGCTTCCCTTTCGTCTTTTTCATGCATCTATGCATTAATTCATACATTAAGGACAATGCATGAGATAGGTGTGGGGGAGGGTTCTAACATAACTTTTTTTTTCTTTTTATTAAAAAATTTAACATTTTCTTTGCTTTTAAAAACTTTTTGAAAATAGAAATAATATTTTGACATATTTTTTGTAAGAAATTAAGTTAATTTTAAGGAATAGGAAAATCTAAATTAGGATTCTTATACTTGGTCAAAATAAGATTATTTGTTTGATTTTTAGGGTTAGGAAGAAAATTTGTCAAAGTAATTTAGTCTTGATCTTTACCTTGATGAAATATGCACACTTCATACACTTACACACTTAGGGTTCAAAAACAAAGATTCTTATGCCTTAAAAAAGAGAAAAAAATATCTATGAAAAATGAACAAGTCTAATTATTGATTAGCTAGGTGCTTTGGCCTAAGCAAGCCTTAGTATTTATGCGAAAGATGATTAGATAAGTTTGAGAAAAAATATATATATAAAAAATCCTCTGATTAAGCTGGGTATTTGTGCCTAATAAAGCATAAGAATTCATGCCTAAAAGGGGTTCATATAATAAAATCCTTAGTTTTGTGGCCTTGTTTGCTCGAGTCCTGAAGTCTTTGGGGTGTTTTCTCACCCGGTGCCCTAAGACCATTTGGTTTGGGAGTCATCGATTAAAGGCTCGTTACATGGGCAGATTAGAAAGCCTAATAGAACTAAGGAATAATACCACCAAAAAATATATATAAATAAATAAGGCATAAGAGTTAGAGTTAATGAACCCTTAGTCAAAATTTTCACGGTCAAAAGGTGCATATGACTTAGGGTAAAGTAATAGACTAGATGAGAAGTACAATTTGACTCCTTACTTTGATTGATAACAAATTTTTGAATAGAAGCTAAGTTTAGGAATGAAAAATTCAGTTTTCCTATAACTTTCAAATATTTTTCTCTTTCAAAATTTTTTCGAAAATACTAACTTTTTGTTTCTCTTTCTTTATGGATTTTGTGGGTGTAATCCACTGAAAACCCTCACGAGACAACTCGTCCTCTAGGGGTAACCTAGAGATTTAACGCCTTATTGCACAAGCTCAGTGCAATCGCGTGACCTGCGAAAGTGGTCTAATAATCTTTGGTTTAGTTTTATTGTTTTGCTCGAGGACGAGCAAAAGATAGATGTGGGGGTGTGATCATACACATACTTTGCATTCTTTTCATTACACTCCTACATTTATCGTGTAATAAATCTGCTAATTTCTTTGTCTTAAATGTCTATTTTGTAGAAGATAATAATGAAGAGAAAGAGAATTAAACCAAATAAATACCAATTAAAATTAGATTTAACTGATCTATTTAGTTAGCTGAGGATGATCCCAGATCTAGTTAGAACAAATCAAGGATTGGGGCAAATGTTCAGTTGAAGATCAGAGCAAATCAAAAAGATAACACCAAATGAAAACCAATAAAATTCAGATTTCTATAAGTCCATTTTGTTTAGCTAAAGATCAATCGAGGATAATATCAAATACAGAGAGATAAATGGATAGAGAGAAGATCAACGGATGAGATGAAGCAAGTTTGACTCAGATTCTGACTGAATATATTTTAGTATTTGAATTATAACTTTCTCTATAAAATCTCAAATCTGATGATTCAAGATGATCCAGAAAGAAGACTTACAGAGCTACAACTGTTATGTTGATCACTATTTCTAATTCTATCATTTGATAAGTGATATTCAGCAATTAATACGCCAACAAACTGCAGATCAGAACTGAATATCCACATCAAATCAAGTTTGGAGATAAGGGAGGATTCAAATTCAAAATATCCAGCTTTTCCTACCTTCATACTCCTCTAACCTCTGCATTTCTTCTATAAATACCTGCAATCTCAAAGGCAAGGGAGGACCATGCAGAGATAGGATTTAGTCCATTTTTCATTTTTAGTGTAGGTTTTTGTTTTTCTTTTTCATGTAATTTTCAGTTTTAATTTATGTAAATCAGAGGAGATCAGAGTTTCATAGGAGAATGAGAATGAAGCTTGTACTGAGAGTGACACTGGTGTAAGATTTCCTTCTTTTCTCTTATTGTTATGAAATCGAATCTGTAGTTCCCTTTTGTATGTACTTTATTTTTGTGTTCTTCTTCTTCTCTACTTTTCTTCTTTTGTACAATTGCTATCCAAATGAGTCTAAAAGCATCGAAAGAGCCTTGTCTTTGCGAGTGCCACCGATATCTCATGACGATGGATTTTGAGTTTCATTCTATATCACTTCATACTTGCAGCGTCTTGATGATATAATGTGGAGGAAACGGGAATCAACTCTTATGGGCTATACGTTGATCGCCTCACTTTAAGGTAACATCATTGTAAAAGATTCAAGGTAGGTATTTGGCCAAAAGAAGTAAGTAATTTTTTTAGCTTCTTTTCTTTTAATCATTTAGTTCAGAACACCACAACACCCACTTCTTTTATCACTCCTTTTCCATTTCTTTATACATATCCAATTCTATTTTCTCCACCTTCCTAACTTGACTTTAACTCTTTTTCTCTTTTCTTTTTAAAAACTAAAAGAAGAATTTTAACCATTCTTTGTAACATAAAAGAGAACTTGCTAGAAAAGCTTCCATCGCTAGTCCGTCCTTATGGATCATGACCCGCATAGCCACTTGCTATTGCGGTAGAATTGAGCACTTGCACTATTTAATCTTAAAATCTGAAATACTATATTTTGTGTGCAGGTTCTATCTCATTCACTAACAATATACATACATATCCTAAACTAGAATCAGTCTATGATATAATTTGCATGAAGGCAAGAGACTCAAGGGTATACATGTATATTTATTAGTTTTAGATAAATATTACATATACATGAAGTAAAACATACAAATAGGCAAAATAAGTGTAAATGAGAAAATCATAAAAACTAGGTTATACATGTGCATGTAGTAAGTACAAATGAACAATGAAGTGCAAATGTATATGAACCAAATGATGCTCACTACTTGTACAAGTATATACACAAGTTTTGACAAAAACTACATCTAAACAAGTATTTACCACATGAAGCACAATATATGATCATAAAAACAAAACATGCTAAAATATTATATATGAAAAAAAAACATGTAAATAAACTAGGAGTTTTAGAGATAGTTACCAATACATGAACTGCACTCTAACTCTCCAGAACATGGTGGTTCCCCACCAAACCTCCTTGATAGCGGTGCATTAAATGTATGTCCATCAAGTCCATGTGCATCCACCACCAAGGCACCAACTCTCTCACGTCATGTGAGAGCCCGCACCTACATCAAATACAAAAGGTGAGGATTTGGGTACCCATTTCTTTTGGGTCCAGGAGGGTTAGCATTGTAAGGAACCCAAACATTCTTGTTAGCAAATTTTAAAGAATTTATCCTATCATAACAAAATCTTGCTAAATGGCCTTTGCGGCCACAATGTGTACACTTATACACTCTACTATGCACATGTGAATGAGTATTGTCATGGCGTGCAAAGTGTGCATAAGCATGTTGTGAGTATGATCATGACGTACACTTATCTTTTGCTCGCCCTCGAGCAAAACATCAAAACTAATCCTAATCAATTATTGGATCACTTTCGCGGGTCACTCGATTGCACTGAGCATGTGCAACAAGCCGTTAAACCTCTAGGTTACCCCTAGAGGATGAGTTTTGTCTCATGAGGGTTTTTAGTAGATTGCACCCACAAAATCCATAAAGAAAGAGAAAGAATGTTAGTATTTTCGAAAAGCATTTTGAAAAGATAGAAAATATTTGAGGTATTGTTGTAAGAGTTCAAGTAATCTATAAGTTATAGGAAAATCAAACTTCTCATTTCTAAACTTAATCTCTATTCAAAAACATGTCATCAATCAAAATAAGGAGTCAAATTGTATTTCTCATCTAGTCTATTACTTTAAATTACCCTAAGTCATATGCACCTTCGTGACCGTGAAGTTTTGACTATGAGTTCTTTAACTTTAACTCTTATGTCTTATTTTTTTATTTTTGGTGGTATTTATTCCTCAATTCTATTAGATTTTCTAATCTGCACATGTAACGAGCCTTTAGTCGTTGACACCCAAACCGGACAGTCTTAGGGCACCAGTGAGAAAACCCCCTAAGCGTAATCACCTAGAGGGGGGTGAATAGGTGACTAGATAATGTAATGGTCAATTAATGCGGAATTAAAACTATTTATCTAAACTAAAACTTCTTAAGCTAAACACCAAGTATAACATAAGAGTGTAGCCGGATTCCCCATGAAGGGCTCTGGACTAACTCCTCAAGATTCCTCTAGATAAGAGTTGAGGTGCCGCGTTGGCTCTCTTAGTTGAATACAAGTGTTAGCAAACAATCCCAAGCATATAACAATTAAGCACACAATATATCAAGCATATAAAGATAAAGACAATATAAGCATGAAAGATATAAAGAAAAGTAAGAAATAGAGAGAGTAATCGCAAACACGGGAGAATTGTTTCGAGGTTCGAGCACACTTGCTCTACGTCCCCGCCTTCAACACTATGAAGGATTTTTCACTAAAATCGATCCCACCGGATCACTCGGTGCCGCAACACCTATAAGGAGTTCCCACTAGAACTCTTAGACTCTCTAGTCCCTTCACTCGTTCCCGCAAGAACTACACACTGCAAGCCCACTAGCTCGTCGAGGCCGCACCTCTACAAAGAGCTCTCACTAGAACTCGAAACAATCGCGAACACACAAGTCCGCCTCCTCAAAGCAAAGATGAAAACTTTGGTGATCTAAACACTTTGATCACCTCAAATCCTCTCACAACAAAGATCCCTATAGGATAGGTATAGCAATGGATAGCTCAAATGTTTGTGAGAAAACTTAGATTGAATGTGGTGGTGAAAAACTCAAGAAAATCACTTTGAAAACTCTTGATAAACTCTCCTTTTGAATGGAAGTATTTGACTCTTAAACAAGTGGAGAAAACCACTTAAAAGAGTAGGAAAAACTAGCTTCAAAATTCACTAAAAATCTTATTGAAAACAGCCCATGATAGCCCCTTTAAATAGGCCATCAAAAACTAGTCGTTGGGCTTAATCTTCAGCCTAAATGGCCGTCGGTCGACCGGTGGTCGACCGCCAACGGTCAGAAATCCGACCTTGGAGCCTCGGTCGACCGGCCCGGTCGACCGTGGCCTAGAACAGAGAGCAGAGCTCTCTGCCGGTCGACCGACCTGGTCGACCAGGGCTTTCCAGAGAATAGAGCTCTCTGGACGGTCGGCCGGCCCTCCAGCCAGACCTAGCGTGCACGTTTGTGCATGTCGGTCGACCGACTCGGTCGACCGACTCCTAGCTCGGTCGACCGGCAGAAGCCAGAAACAAGGATTATGGGAATTGAAAACTTGGCTTTTTGACTTATATAAAATCCCATAAAATCTCTAAAATTCTACAAAAATAGTTTCAGTATAATACTTTTAATATACAAACATGTTTGAGTAAAATCAAGACATGTTACAAACATTTTGAACTATTTTTGTAACTTAAAAATTTTGGCATAAAACGAAAACCGTATTTTTCCTAATTGATTTTTTCAAAACTTCTCCAGATACAAAAACAAGATATTTAAACACTTTTAAAGCATAGAGTATAAGGATATGATCCACTACACATACATGATGAAATATCTATGTTTTTTACAATAAACACTGAAAATATGTTTATAGTTTTTAACCAAAACTCTTTTCCAAGTGAAAACTCTTTTATGAAAATACAAATAAATCTTGTGTGTGAGTGTATATGGTATACTTGAGCAATCCACCAACTATTCTATCCTTTACATTTTATCTAAAAAAAAATCTTATAAAAACAAACCTAGACACAAATCTTCTCTTGAAGTCTTCACTTGAAGTCTTCTTCTCCTTCTTGACTTGGTCCAAACATTGATCCAAAGAGCTAGACTCCTCTTGAGTACTTGATGTGGTCTTGATGCATAGGCTCTTGAATCAAACTGTGTTAGCTCCAAAACTTGACTTTAAGTTCTTTGTTGAAGCTAAACACCTACTAAGATCTTGATCACAAATCTGAGACTAATTAAATACAAGATCGTTAGTACTATAATTACATGAGTTGATCATCATCAAAACTAGAGTGATGGGCCTTTGGGCCAACACTAAGTACTTAAACACTCGAGCAAATAAGGCCACAAAACTAAGAATTTTTATTTATAAAATGTACCCCTTTTAGACTGAATACTTATGCGTCATGAGCACAAATATCCAGCTTAATCAGAGGATATATATATTTCAAACTTATATAATTATTTTTTGCATAAATACCAATGCTTTCTTAGGCCAAAGCACCGAGCTAGTCAATAATTAGATTTGTTTATTTTTCATAAATACATATATATTTTTTTATAAAGCATAAGAATCTTTATTTTTGAACCCTAAGTGTGTAAGTGTATAAAATATGCATATTTCTTCAAGGTAAAGATCAAGACTAAATTACTTTCACTAATTTTCTTCCTAACCTTGAAAATCAAACAATTCATCTTATTTTGACCAAGTATAAGAAATCCTAATTATGATTTTCCTATTCCTTAAAATTAACTTAATTTCTTACAAAAATATATCAAAATATTGTTCTTTTATTCAAAAAGTTTATATATATATTATTTTTCATTTTTTTAAAGTTATATTAGTTATGTTAGAGCCCTCCTCCACACTTATCTCATGCATTATCCCTAATGTATGAAAGAAATGTATAGATACATGAAATAGAATGTAAAAGAGGTGCATAAAAAATTATATAAATATATAGTATACAAAAATATGTACAACATCATGTTTCTCTCACACCTAGATCTTTTTAGGTCTCATCCCTCTAATTCTCTTCCTATCATTCCAATGGGTTCTCTTTATAGGGCGTAGTAGGGAGGCCAATTTTTTTGTCATTATAGCTCTCTTCCTCCCCGGTCTCACCTTCTTTAAGCTTTTCTTCCTTATATTTTTACATCCATTATTCAATAATTGATCACCATCACACTTCTCAGTTGGAACTTCCTCACTATGAATGCCTATAAATTTAACTCAGTTTCATATATCTTCTCAAAACTTAGATCAACACTTTTCCTTGGAGTTGTGTAATTAACCAAAATATTCCTGATCGGATCATTCAAACACATGAGTTCTTTTTCGAAGAGGTTTTCAAAGATTAGGTCAATCGAAGGTTCTTAAATTATATTCTCATGCGATATGTCATTGATTGGCTCCTCGAAAGTGAAGATATTCAAATCAAATTTCCTTTTTTAAAAGGAGACTCTAAAATTAGAAGCTCCGACATATGTCTTCTCATTAATATAATCGCATTCATTCTTAAATAATTCATCAAGAAATAGAGACTCATTCTCTATACCTTCACTTTCCTTATCACAATTATTTTCAACAAAGTTTACCTTAAACGTTTGGTCCCTTATCTTACGTGGTTGTTTTTCTAGGTTGAAGACATTGACTTCTCTAGTCATGTCCTCAAAGGTTAACCTCATGGACCATTCCTACAATTGATAATAGCATTAGTAGTAGTAAGAAATGGGTGCCCTAGGATTATAGGAGTTTAAGCCCTAGGATTGGACACAGGTTGTGTATCAAGAACTATGAAATCAACTGGGTAGATAAACTCCCCGACCCAGATAAGGACATCATTAATTTCTCCCTTAGAAACTTTCACAGAATGGTCAGCCAGTTGGATTATGACTCGAGTTGGACTAAGATCGCCCAACCCGAGTTGTTGATAAATTGAGAATGGAAGCAGGTTGATACTTGCTCCTGAGTCAAGAAGTGCAAGACTAATCTCGGCTTATCCTATAGTGCAGGCTATGGTGAAACAACCCGGATGCTTGTACTTAACAGGGATCAGACCCGACAGTAGCTCACTAATGTTAGTGGCTAAGAAGACTTTCTTGGGTACATTAGTCTTTCTCTTCTTGGTGCACATGTCCTTAAGAAATTTTACATAGGATGGGACTTGTTGGATGGCATCAAGAAGTGGCACATTTTTTTTCACTTGGTTGAAGATCTCAATTATCTTATCCATATGTGGATTCTGCTTGTTGTTCTTTAGCCTATTAGAAAATGGTACTATAGGCTTGTACACCTGACTGGTTGACTTATCTGTTTTAGATTCGTCAGATTTGAAAGGATTGGGACTAGATGAGGTAGATGCTTGAATGTGATTGTACTGACTGGAATTGGATAGTGTTGATACTTTATTATCAACTTTCTTTCCCGACCTCAATGTATGAACAACATTACATTGATTCAATGATTGATCCTTAGCCAAATGAGTTTGTTGAGAATTCATAGGATTCATTATTGGCTGATTGGGCAAGGTACCCTTTTGCCTCTCATTCTGTAGATTGGCTGATTGGCATATTTGAATCTCTAGCCTCTGTATTGTTTGCATGAGGGAATCTTAGTTCTTCATGTACCTTTTTATATTTCTCTCAAAATCAGTCATTCTCCTTTCAAGTTGAGGACTCTGAAGGAAGATAGTGGAACTTGGTTGGGAAAGTTTTGTTGATAATTTAAAATTTTGTTAGGAGAATTGTGAGGGTAATTTGGAAAGTTGGGTTGATGATTGGAAAAATTATTGGATTGATGGAAGTGGCTTGCATGGTTTGACCGTGAGTGGTCATTGTTGTGTTGGCTCCATTAGAAATTTTGGTGATTTCTCCAGCCAAGATTGTATGTTGGTGCGTAAGGATCATTATTCGGCCTTGAAAAGGCTGCATTCTTCGGTTCTGGAAAGTATGGTTGAGCTTAAAACATAGGACACTCCTCAAACACATGATTCATAACTTGACAGTAAGTACAGCCCGGAGTTGGAAATGGGCTTGGGCTGACTTGATTGATTGAACTTGGTTCCTTAGTTTCTAAAACTTCCAGTCTTCTCTCTAGGTTAGCTATTTTATCCTCTTAGCTATGGATGATTCAATTGAACGGAGACCTCCTTTTGAAGAGATGGAGTTTGAATTCCTAGAGTTTTCACTAGTTAGTTCCCATTGGATAGTCTTTTTAGCTAGATCCTCATATAAATCCCATCATTCATTCTCATCCTTCTGCAAGAATCCCCCTTAGCACATGATTTCTAAGGGGGTCTTAGTAAAGTAGTCTAAACCGTCATAAAGAATTTACATTGTCGCTATTTCTCTATTCCACAATGAGAACATTAGACAAGGAGGTCTTTAAAGCGTTCAAAATATCTCTAAAACGGTTCACTAGGTTCTTACTTGAACTGCATGATGTTCTTCCTAATGAGAGCGGTCTTATAAATTGGATAGAATTTCTTCAAGAAGACCTTGATAAAATCATCCCATGATGTGATCCCATTATGTGATAGAGCCGGCCGCTAAGCTGTAAAGCCATTTCTTGGCTAAGTCCTTAAGAGCAAATGGGACAAATCTCAACCTAATAGCATCATCTACAAGATGTGGGATTTTCATCATTAAGCATACTTTCTCAAATTCTCTTATGAAGAAGTAAGCATCTTCGGACTCTAAGCCATGAAATTTAGGGAGTGCGTCGATGACTGAGGCTTAAGCTTAAAGTTGTGTTCACCAACCGATGGAAGTTAGATGCAAAATGGAAGTGAGGTTCTAATGGGATGGAAGTGAGGTTCTAATGGGACCTATCCTCCAAAGATGTTGGTTGAGCCATAACTGAATCTGGTCTTGGTTCGAACTTGGGTGGTGATGTGTTTCTAGTTAACCTAGAAGAATTAGGGTCTCTTGACCATACTTGCATATACAAACACTATCACAAACAAGTTCACCAATAGTCAACCAGAAGAAGCAACCAAGCCTAGCCTAAGGTAACCTTAACCTAGATAACTCCTAATTGGTTGATTTTTCACAGGAGGTATAATGTAGACTTTGATCACAAGCTAATCAGCTAAGTCAGGGTAAGATTGGTGGGAGGTATCTGTGCAAAAGTGACGGGCCTAATTAAGCCAAACCACTAGCCTTCAGGATTTCGCCCCTCAATCCATGTCCTTAGATACTGATTTTGTAGGAGTCAAATTCTAACACCTTCCCACTTAGGATAATCTTCTAATGAGTTCGAGATATCCCTAAGGCCAACGTCTATCAGATTTTAAATTAGGCTTAGGCTGTGCGTGCTTGGAGATGGTTTGTGGGCTAAGAAAGGGTAATGACACCTTATCTTGATTTGGGTTTCGCCCTTAAGATTTATTTTGCAAAGTGTGCAAGATATAAAAAAGTAACATTCACAAGTAAATAGCACCCAAGAATGTTTCCTAAACTATATTCATGCTTACGTACCTTATCTCCAGTTATCTTCAACAGTAATTATAAAAGAAATGTAATTAGACAAATGCTTAGAATGCAAGTCTAAACGTTTTTTAAGCAATTGGCAATCAATCAGATTACTGTTGGATTAAAAACAGGAAGTGAGAATATCAGATATAGTAAAAATAACACACAAAACTGTATTTTTACAAAGCAATATGTCCTGCAAAAAAGTTTTTAGTAGTCCAAAAATTTCAAACTTTTGCGCAGCAATTTCTTGAAATTCTGTTTCCTACTTTCGAGAGTAGGGACACAGAATAGTAAGTCTTCTCTGCAAAGCTTGAGTGCTAAATCTGATTCCTTAACATCCCTGAAACAAGATACTAAACTTGTTAGAAAACAGTTACACCGCTCCCTCTCGGCAACGGCACCAAAAATTGGTTGCTAATGAAAGCAGTGAGAATTGCTATCTAGCTTTGGGCTAACGGGTCGTGTCCACGAGGAGGAATGCGATAGAAACTTTTCGATGAATTGTTAAATAACAAAGAATGGTGTTGGTGCTTTTCTTTTTTTTTATATTGAAAAAGAGAATGGAGAGTAAGGAAGTGATTAAAAGAAAAATTAAAAACTTAGAGAAGGTTTAGAAAAGGTAATTTTTAAAAAACTTGAAGATTGATTTTTATTTTTAATATAGGAAAAAGATCTGGGCTCACTAATTTTTACTCAACTACTTACTTATCTCAAGAATATTTTGGTGCATCACTTTTATCATAGGCAAAAACCTTTAGTTTCTTTTAGCGTTCAAGTAAAACAAATAAGATGATTTTGGTTTAAATCTTAAGGCCTTTCTTAACACATCATTAAAAATAGAATGTTAAACCATCAAGCGCGCAAAGCAAGTATGGAATAAAAATAATTTAAGAATATTTGTGCTTTGAAAGCCAAGTTTAAAAGAAAAACATCCTCATGTGCTTTCAAGAAAAAGTTTAACTCAGACATTATTATGATTCAAGATAGTTGCTTTCATAAAAATCAATCAAGAAAAAGGAGGTAGAAGAGATTGATTAGTGAGCCCTGAAGATGATTTAGTTACTCATGATAAAAAGAAAACAAATAAGATAATGAAAATAAAAATAAAGACATTCCGAATTAAGTCGAGTTGATAAGCAAGTTGAATCTCCTTTGATTGTCACTTCAAGGATGAATTACACACTCAGCTCCACTCTTCTCTCTTTGCTGGTCTAAACAGAAAAGTAAAGATGAGATACATCTTCTCAGAACTATCTAACAATACTCGTAAAACCCTAAAAATGAAAAAGAATTCTAATCATAATCTTCGCTCCTTTTTCAGTGAAAAACTGCCTTTTATAGGTAAAAACTCAGAGGGAAGAGGAGTGATGAGATAGGGGTAGGGGTGAGCATCGGCGGTTCGGTTCGGTTTTTGCTAATTTTTGCAAAACCGAACCGAACCGAATAGACTTAGTAACCGAACCGAACCGAATCAACTCAGTTCGTTCGGTTTTTCGATTTTTTTCGGTTAGGTCAAATATTGCCATCATTTCTTACATTTTTTAATCACCATTATATTATCATCCTTTAATATTATAATCTCAAATATCCATTACCTAAATTAGAAATAAGAAAAAGATTCTAAGCTTAATGTGATTTGAAAATTTCATTTTCTAAAACTTTTACACCGATTTAAGCTTTATATTAAAACTCATATAATTATTACTAACTTTAATGATAAGAGTGAAAAAAAGAACTATATTAATATAAATATTATTCTCAATTGTGATGTTGTACTTAATATTGCTTTCACATATTCAACATAAAAAAGATGGTATTACTAAAACTAATGAGATAAGCTTCTACCAGTTTTTATTATGAACTATATGATTCACTAAATTGAATTTGAGTAGGTTAATATATAGGGTAAGAAATTCGGTTCGGTTCGATCTGTTCGGGTTTTAGAACACAAAACCGAAACTCGACCGAATTAGAGCGGTTCGGTTCGGTTCGGGTTCGGGTTTCAGTTTTGGTCGGTTATTTCGGTTATAACCGAACTCTGCTCACCCCTAGATAGGGGAGCAAATGCTCCCCTTAGCTCCACCAAAAGTCTGCGGATCCATGGCTAGGATGTGGCCAAATGGCCACATCTAGGTGGGAATCTGGATGGCGTGTGATTTTACCTCCTTTGATCTGGTTGGATTTGCTATTTGTCTCTGATTCTGATCTGATCTTCGGTGATTCTCAAGCTAACCGATTTGGATTCTCCCTGATATGAGTTGACTTTAGCTAGAATTAACTAGTTTTATTTGATGTAATCCTCCCTGATATGCGTTGATCTTTAGCTGAAATTATCTCTATCCTTCTGAATATTTATCTCCTCTTTAATTAAGATTTAAATCAGAATTAAAGTAGGCTTTTAGGCTCATTTCTTTTTTTTATCTCCATTAACAATGGGCCTGCACATTATTAAATAAAATAAGATTTATTAGTAAGATTTATTAGATAATAAAAATGGTAATGTGATAATATATATGCAATATATGTGACTGATCAGAGAGAGAAAGAGGAAGAAATCAAGAGAAAGAACGTGGGGTTGCGGGTGCAAAAAGCACGTTACATGAAAGTCATAAACACGAGGATCATGTTACATGGAAGTCGTAAACGCGAGGATCGCGTTACGCGGAAGTGGTTCTTCGCATTGCGAAGACTAAAATGCGAGGATCGCATTACGAGTCGCGAAGGCACTTGGATACGAGGGTGAGCTCCGCGTCCAGTAGCCATACAGGAGAGAAAAAGACAGAGACAGAATGTGAGATTGAGAGAAAGTGAAAGAGAGAAGAGAGAGAAACAGCGAGCAAGACAGAGAGAGTGTGAGAGATAGATTAAAGAGAGAGATAGAATAGAGAGAGAGAAAGAGAGAGGCGTGAGAGAGGGAGAAAGAGAGGGAGAACCAAATTAAAGAGAGGAAAGAGGGGGGAGAGAGAGAGAGAGAGACAGTGCATGAGTAAGAGTGAAAGAGACCGAGTGAGAAAGAAAAGTGGCAAGAGAGAAAGAAAGAAAGGAAAGGAAAGAAAAAGAACGAAAGAAAAAAGGATAAGGAAGAAGGAAGGAGAAAGGAAGAGGGGCCTGGCCGATTTGGTGGCTGGCCAGAGGAGGCTCATTGGTGGCAGGAGGCGGCCGACGGTTAACCTAGAGGGGGCGGTAGCCCAGGTGCAAGAAAGGGAGGGGGTGATGGTGTAAGTGTAGTAATGGGAGGTAGAATTGGGGGTTGTCGAAATGGTGTTTCGGAAGCCGAAGAGTGGCAAGAATGGAAGAGCTCGACAGAGGAGAGAGTTTGCCAGTGGTGGTGGTGGTGGTCAAGGTGGTGTTAGTGGAGATGGTGGTAATGGAGATGGGTTTTGGTGGTTCTGAAAGAGAAAGGAGGAGGTGGTGGTGATGCTTTGGAGTTGAAAGAGAAGGAGAGGAGTGTTGTGTTGGTGGTGGTGGTTGACGGCCTAGGTTCACCGGCTAAGTTGCCGGCCAAGGGAAAGGATGCGGGGCGAGGTGGATGGTTTTGAAGAAGAAGAGAAGAAGAAGAAAGTAAAAAATGAAAGGGTGGAGAGAGGGTACTTATGTGTGTGTGTGTGTGTGTGTGTGTGTGTGTGTGTGTGTGGTGTGGGATGGTTTAATGAGACTCGCGTCCTATGCAAATGAGACCCGCATCTGGCTTAGGTCCGCATCCAAGAGGAGGAGGTCCGCGTTTGTAGAGGAGAGAGAAAAGATGATGGGAGTGATTTGATTGATTTGAGGGAAATCTAATGCGAGAGAGAGAAAAGGATGATCCCTACGTCTCATAAACCAAACCCACGTCTGGATTAAAAATAGCCTAGACGCGGAGGTGAAGTCCGCGTTGGGGCCAAACGTTGAGATCCACGTCTGAAAGACAAGAGAGAAAAAAGTGGGTGCGAGATATTTTGGGGAAAATTGCGTGGTGGAGAAAATTGGGAGAAAAGAATAAGAAAAAAAGAAAGAAAAAAGGAAAAGAATGACTGGAGAAGAAAAATTGAAAAATAGAAAAATATAGAAGAAAAATATCTGAATAAAATTTCAGAATCTGCGAAAACACCAGAAAAATCTCAAAAAAAGAAGTAACTTAAAATGATCCCAAATAATTCTCAAAATAATAAATATTATTTTAAAGTACATGATAAAATCAGATTTCAAAAATTCTCCTATTTTTAAATTAAAATTTTTTGAATCAACCAGTGATACTAATCGACAAGAAATCTAATCGAATTTTGATAAATTCAGAAAAATTTCAAAAATGTATTTAGATAGAAAATATAATTCTAAGAAAAATATGAAAACAATTTCTAGAAATTCAATTCATTTATAAATTAAAAATTCAGATCGATCGGCGGCACCCGTGCCGGCCGGTTTTGAAGATTTTACAATTTAATTAATTCAAAAATCATGAAAAATCTAAAATATTAGAAAACAATGTTTGAAACTAAATGGATCAAATCTGACTATCAAAAAGGTCAAATCAATCAATACTGAGATCGGGTCCCGGTTCAGACTCGAGCTGATTCTGAATCCAGGAAACCGGATCCAAATGCCAAACGTGTGATATAAATAATTAAAAAACAAAATTAAATATGAGAGAAAATTGAAAGAATATGATCAGAAAATTAGAATATTCATCTGAGTACGTATTCTGAGAATGAGGTGTTACACAATTCTTACTTGGGATAGTCTCAGAAAAAGAGGTTGGCAGGGGCCTGGCATCCGCGTTATGTGTTTAGCAGATGAGGAGTCTATTCATCATCTGTTCCTTAAAGGCACATTTAGTGTTCATATTTAGGAATGCTTGGCGCAATTTTTGAATCTATCTCATGCGCAGTTTCCCCCTCCATGAATCTTTTCTGGACTTCTTGGAGAGTCAATTCTTTTGATAAGCAGGAATGTGTTATTTCGGATTTGTCAGCGGCAGCTTCTATTTTGGAAATTTGGAGGGGAACACAATAATCGAATTTTTAACAGTTTGACCAGATCTCCCGAACAACCTTTCATATGTGCCTTTCCATTATTTTTTTGATTGGAGCAATATCATACTGGCAGGGCAAGGGAAAGGTTAGGCGGAGACTGATCAGTTTCCCATAGGAGATGAAATGTGTCAACCTTTCGAAGGACTCTTGGGAAGGGGGCAGGACGCCGATTCTGATCGCATGTGACATGTGTGGTTGTGGGGCTCTAATGGTTTGGATTTTTCGGAATCTAGTTGGTTTTTTTTTCTTTTCTTTTTGTTTGTGTTGATGTTTTTTCTCTCACTTTGCACCTGCATATGCATTTTATTTTGGGAGTATTTTGTTTCTGATGTATCCTTTAAGCTGTTTCATTAAAAGCTTTTTAATGAAGCGCGGGAACCTATTGGGTTCACCGTTTTTCTATAAAAAGAACTATATTATATTGTGTAGATTTTTTAAAAATTAGTGAAGACAAAGCCTGAGAAGCGGGCCTCATACCAACGCGAGATTCACACTTCATCAACATCAAATGCTAGGGTCGCGTTCTGTGCCAAACGCGACGTCGCGCTGAATCTCAAACACGAGCCTATGAGCTCTACGTTTTAACTCAACACGCCAGCTTATGAGATTTGTGTTTTAACTTAACACGTGAGCCTGTGAGCTCCGCGTTTCTTCATCAGAACGAGGTACACGTCCAATGTGAAACCCGCATTTTTGATGTAACAGACAACGATTACTGGGTCAATCAATACTCACTTTCTCTCCACGTAATGGGGCATAAATCCCCATTATGAGAGATTTAAGGGGCAATTATTTCCTTTAAAATCCCTATAAGTAGTTATGAAAGAGGAAAGGGGAACTTTTGGTGGACTGTTGGCTGAGACTCTGAATGTTGGATTTTCAGACTCTCTTAGTTTAGATTCTTGGCTTTTGAAAGCTTCAAGACTCCAAAGAGAGAAACATCTCATTGGAGGAGAAAACTTTAAAACTTGCTAAGTTCAAGTAGAATTTAATCAATTTGGGGTATTTAGCTACTGATTAAGA
The DNA here is from genome assembly GCA_038442645.1 of Agave tequilana. NCBI lineage: Eukaryota > Viridiplantae > Streptophyta > Magnoliopsida > Asparagales > Asparagaceae > Agave > Agave tequilana. Next base: position 26,683 of record JAVJIF010007731.1, read on the forward strand.
TTTCTTACCTTACCAGTGTGTATTAAACAAGAGCAGAAGAAGATCCAGGGACAAGCTTCCGGTTTTGATTCATCAACAGAGAACAAGATCCACTCTTCATCACTACACAAGGAACCCAACTTTAAACAAACAGAGATTCAATTGTTCTTCCCTCTTCTGTAATCAGATTGATCTACTGTAACTTTCTTTTGCAATCAAGAATGATTTTTTACACGCTTTGAGTTTTCTAGTCCAACAGAAGATGGCAACTCCGCTAAAGACTATTTTACTGCCGACGAGATAGTCGTAGCACAAGCTGACCTCAAACTTCTCGGATCAACGGTCGAATTACTAGTCGTCGAGTTCGACCAAGTTCAAATAGCTTCTCTTATCGGGCTTCATTAGCCCAAATCAACGCGGGAGTACCGTAAAGTCTCTTCGGAAACTTCACAAAAGAAAAGCCATACGCTTTTTTAACAAAGCAAGTGGTTTAATCTCTCTAAAGTCATAATCTAAATAATATGCTACTTTCGGTGACCACTTTGTACCCACTTGATGCATATAGAAAACTAAAAAAAAATATTTTTTTTTTTGTTTTTAATTACTTTAAATATTGTAGATCAACTTCAACAGAAAGGATCTTATATTTGAATGCGATAGTATTGAATTTAAGTGGAAAGCTCAGATCCTTCCAAAAGTAGCCAAGTCTTATCTCTATATAATTTGTAATTTTTTATATGATCTCTTCTTTTTAGATATTTTTTACTAGAATAATAGTACTTTAGAGCTCTATAGTTCAAGTGGTAACTTATAAAAATAGTCACAAGTTCAAATCATGAGTACAACTTTCTTTTTTCTTTTTCTCTCTTTTTCTTATTATACTTATGTTCACACCGAAATTCTTATTTCATTTACGCTCACACTGGAAAAAGATCTTGTGCCTGCCGCTGGTTGTGAAGGACATAAGTGATGATTGGTGATCGTAGGGAGGAGGAGGGGGGTGGAGTCAGCGCTAACGAGCGGGCTATCGGAATGGGAGCGAGTGCCCGAAGCCGGGATCATTGGGGATATGTTGGCGACGACTGATTTCTGGGGAAGGTGTCTATACTGGTGGTGCAGCAGCTGGAGATGGTTGGGGAAGTGTGGAGGCATTGGCGGGAAATGTGCTCATGGGGTTTTAAGGCTTTTGGGAGGTGCAGATCAGTAGCAGTAGTGAGCAGTGTCAAGGTTTTGTTGTTGTATGGTTTTGCTTTTTTCTGGTTTGTACTTTGCATAGAGAGAGAGAGGAGAGAGTTAGGGGTTTGAGTGTATAGATTGTGTAGATTGGTGTAGTTAGTATCCATGTTTTGGTCTAGAATAGAAGCCCATGAATTGAGGTTGTGGCTCATGTTCTACAGAGAGACTTTATTCTTGACTTGGCACTGAACAACTTTAATGACTTAGTTCAGAGAAACCCTTCAAAAACACAGTAAACTACCATGAACATTATTTTAAAAAAAATCCAGAAATGCTCACAAAACTACCACGAAAACTCATGTTCATTGTAATTTTATTATAATTTTTTAAAGTTTTTTTCGAGTTTTTTATATTGAGCGAAAGTTCATGATAGCTTCATGAAATTATGATAGATTTTGGATCATTAAATATAGCTGGACTATAGCTAGCTTAGTTATATTGCAGATCAGATCAAGAAGCCCATTCTTTTGGCCCAATCACCGCATTTCCCGAGTAATGAACTAGACTTTCTTGAGCTTGAAAACCTATCAAATCATGAGTCGCATGAATGCTCTCGTTACAAGTCATATATCTTATCAACTCTCCTCGAGTTCTCTGTGTCAGTTATTTCATCACCAAGTATCACAGTTTTTAGTCCAGTTGAAATCACAGGATGTTTTTTTTTTTTCCCTTTAAAATTCTATCAGCACTCAGATTCGATCATATACTTGATTAGGACTCAACCCCACATAGCCACACTCCATTCCCCCTCAGAGATTAAACTGACCCCAGTTCCTAAAAAATAAACAAATAATAAAAACAAATGGAACCTTGAGGGCACACCACAGGTGTTCCATGCTCCAAGCCCTTGGAACGCCCACTCTTCTATGTCACCAGCGCCACACGTACCAATAACACAAAAGGAGAGTGACCTCGTATGTGGCAAAAAGTGGGTGCATTTGGTTATAAAAAAGAACGGTATTTTTTTAATTCTCGCAAGACTTCAAATCACCATGATATGAGTCAGTGGTGCGCGTTGGGTAGTGAGCTGTGCGGAGAGGATGGTTGCTGGTTCCCTGCATCTGGGCCTACTTTTGTCACACAGCGGAGTTGGGCGGCGAACATGGCTATTTATTTTGATTGGATTAGATCTGGATCAAATTGGAAGATAAAGTATAAAAACTATACTACTTTGTGGTAAGAGTAAAGCGTGTGATGGGGCTACAAAAGACTAAGAACTTAAAGCTTATTTAAATGCCTTAGTTTGTCTGGGATTATTGATTTTTCACTTTGTTTGTATTAATTTGTAGTAGTCTATGCATACTTGAGTACGTAATTTGCATGTAGGTTCTACTTTTTTTTTTTTTTTTAAAGTTGCGTGTAGTTTGCCAAGGTTCTAGAATTATTTTCTATTTATTTACACTTTCATTGTTGGTTCCATGGTCTAGCGGTTAGGACATTGGACTCTGAATCCAGTACCCGAGTTCAAATCTCGGTGGACCTTTTCGTTTTGGCTGAAATAATGCGGCTCAAAGAGATAATAAAATAAATGCACGAAAACCGAAGCTGGAGTAGCTCAGTTGGTTAGAGCGTGTGGCTGTTAACCATAAGGTCGGAGGTTCGAGCCCTCCTTCTAGCGTTTTATTTTTTAAGATTAATTATTGTTATTTATGGTTTTAAAGCTTATCTTTTTTTAGATTTAATTATTGTGATCTATGGTTTTGAAGCTGATTATGATGGAAAGTTAATATGTGTTTAGATGCGAGGAAATTATCTTAGATGAAAAATTAGCAAAAGGTGGACCACTAAATTGGGGGGGGGGGGTGCTTTTTTTAATGAGATTCCTGCTACTACAAAACTATGTTTAAATGAACTAAAAAAAGAGTAAAATGTGATACTTGATCTAATAAAAATGTGGTACTTTCTCTTTTGAATTCATTCATCGTCCAAAACAGTTCATTCATCATTGATTCATTATCCGACCCATTATTTCTTATTCAATGCTACATTAGTTTTCTAAGCACTTGGCCCCTCTGGTTCTCAAAGAGCACAAATCATCCCTCCTCTAACATTATCAAAGGGAACGAAATGGATGATTTCTCACTCAGTGCAAATTAATTGAGTACTAATAACAATAATAAGTTATCATGAGCCTCTCATTATTATTAGGAATACAGTCTGGCAACTATTTCCGCAATCAAAGCTGATTAATTAGCTGTCTTCATTTCTTAATCTCAAATATTCTCTTGTTATAATAATCACAAAAGCTTGGTAATAATTATTTATTAATTGGGTTGATCAAAGTGTTACTTAAGCACTCAATTGCCTGATTTTAAAAGGGAATCCTTATTAGCTGTAATTGGACACTTAGTTCTTTTCTAATCTGGCTTCAAAGTTTAGAAAACTCTTGCACAAAAACCGAATTAGATTCTTTCTCCTACGAGAAGTTTGAAGGATCAGTTGTTTAATCAATTGCGCGTCGGATCCAATCAAACTTTGCAAGAGAATGGCGTGGTGTTATAATCATTAGATTAATTTTATTTGAGTTGATTAATTAGTGTGTGTTCTATTTTGTTTAAGGGAAAATGTATTATTTTTTTCATCAAGATTAGTTCGTGCCATGTATTGTTTGGTGATTAGAACAGATTAGGTGTAGCAAACATATGTGTTTTTTTTTAAGAGAATTTTTTTAGTTTATCAAGGACAAATTTATTAATAATTCAAGAGTAAAATCATATCACCAATCACCTGGATTTATTTTCTTCTTGCTTCTTCAAATTCGTAATTAACAACACCAAAAAGTCAGGAAACTACTCCAACAAACAGTAAATTGGGGGAAAAACAAGAAAAACCTACCCCAATGAACAATTCTAGATAGAAAATTTTGTCTTCTAAAAAGAAAAAGAAACAAAAAAAAAAAAAAGTCTTTCTCTAATTGAAGAAACATAATAAGAAAAAGCTTGAAACTATTAAGAGCAAAATACATAATCAAAATAAATGTAACAATCCTAATATAACCAAAAATTCAACACCTTAAACTTCAAATTTGTTAAACGCAACTTCATTTTTTTGATCAAAGACTCAAATTACAATCCATATGATTAGAAAATGTTTTATTTCCCCTTTTCATTCATTTGTTGTTCTTCGTTAATCTCCCATCCCAGTGCAATTATTGTAGTAAAAAGTAAATTACAAACCAAGTCCCACAACCTCAGCTCAGTTCCTTGAAATGAGAGAGACAGAGAGAGAGTAAAAGAAATTTACATTTGTTATCCACAAAAAGGAAAAAAAAATGAAAAAAAACAACCACCACCATCAAACAGAGACCTAAAACAAGAACAAATAAGACTCCCATGCACTCTGCATCCTGCAGGTCCCTCACCAGCCACATTTGAGTTGGTTCAAGTATTTTTTTTTTTTTTTATATATAATACTTAATCCTCATATATGCTCTCAAGGTGGGGCCTCCACGTGGCGACACGTCCGCTTTTTCGACGGTGATGATGGCCTTCCTTTTTCTCCTCCGTACAAGTAGCGGTCTCTGTTTCCGTTGCATGGATATCATGATCTTTCGTAGTACTACTCGTCTTCTGGCTCTTTCTTTTCTCACTCTTCCTCCTCTTCATTTTGTCCGGCAGGGCGGAAGCGGGGATAAGAAAATAAATATCACCCCGCTTCAGCTCTGCATCCGGAGACACGATCACGATACGATGTGAGACCCCCTGAGAGGAGGGCTTGCTTATCACGTGATTCGGATTTGCCTCCAGTATCTCCTTGGCGGTGACGGGCCGGCTGTACTCCTCGACGTGCCCGGTAATATGAACGATTCGGATCAAATCCAATGCTCCACAGGGAAGAACACAAGCCAAGCAGCAACGGAGGCTGTTGCCCATCGTCAACTAAAACAAAAGATAAAAAAATAAAAGAAGCTATTCTCTTCTCCTCCCCTTCTTCCTTTTTTTCCTTTCGAATGAGAGATAGAGGGATGGGGGAGATGACAACCAGTTAGTTATATATAGAAAGATGCACACACACATGCTACTGTAAAATATTCGCTCTCTGGCCATGTTGGCATTTGTGACAAGAGACATATTTTTTTTAATGGCATAATGTTAAAGGCAGGCTAGCTTGTGCCTAACCTTACCCTAGTACTAATAAAAGGACAAGAACATCTCTTTATCGCCATCACTTTCACTAGGAGTTAGCACGGGTGTAGGCTTGCCACGTGGAGAGTTAGAGCTTTAACCTTGGCTGATTTCCAACATTTTGTGTGGTTGTTTGAAGTTGATTTGTATCAGTTGAAGCTCTTGAGCAAGCTTCATGTTTTAAACCACTCAAATTATATAAATCTTTTCTCACATATTCTCCAAGATTTGTTCTCAAAAGTGGATCTCTAGTTTTCCTTGTGATAGATGCCATTTTTAGACATTGTGCCCCGCTGCCAAATCCTCGAGAGCCTACTGCACACCTTGCTAAGTTGCCACATTGTGCCCGCTGCCAAATCCTCAAGAGCCTACTGCACACCTGGCTAAGTTCAGAGCATGACTCTAATACCACTTGTAAGGACTTGGGCCACCATTCAAAAGACTAGACTTCTAGATTGAGTTGCTCAAATTCTTATATATTCAAATCATCCCCATGTTTAGGGATGTGAGACTATTTATTCGACATCTAACTCGACAAAAATTTGATCTTCCAAATCCACCACAAGCTATAATTAGCTCTTGTAATGATCTCCTCCCTTAGTCTCTCTTTAGCTTAATTTAACCTAAATCCAACTTCAAAGTGCAATGCAAGCAACTGCCACCCTTCAGGCAGCCATTTCATTAAGGGAACACGATCATCACGTACCTCAAAAGTGCTTCCATCTTAAGAGACTTAATTCATGACCCCATTATCAAATCCTTTGTTATACTAATGATGCCATTATTTAACTCCTAAACAAGCCACCCTAAATTCCTGCCCATGTTACATAGTGGGCCGTACAAGCAAGGTTAAGCTTCAGATTACATCCTTAATTAATATCTCAATCTCATATTTTTTTCCCCTTCTTTTTTAATCCAGCCTCAGAGATGGGCTAATGGTTCAAGACAGCTCACCGTACTAACAAAAGGGTTGAAGTACTAATCGAAGGTTGATGGTTTGATAAGCAATCAATATTCATGAATAAATGTTTATTGGCCTCTTAAGTCTTGGTGTTACTTGTAAATAATTATTTTCTTTCTAAAAAGCTCATATGTTCTGCTGGAATGAGCTGAAAACCCCCCATGTTTTATTGAATTCACCAAAAAACACTTTATATTACCGTGTAATTTCTGCAAATCTAAACTAATGAACATGGAGCTTTTCCCGAGTTGTAAATAACACAAGTATGTTTTTTATTGAAACCAATAAAATAGAAAAAAAAATTTGTCACATCCATTAATACCAGAATCGTAATAAGTAGCAAAAGCCAAGGGTAACTTCTAAAGCCCAGATACGGTGGCCGACGATGTACGGGCATCGGCGTACGTGTACACGTGACGTGAGAAGCTTCGCAGAGCGGGAGATACGGGCACCGACTGCGCGATGCCCGAGACACACCGGCTCGATTTTATTCTCACCCCTCGCAATGCGACGGCAGCGGCCAGACTTGTCCCGTGGGCGCGCACTTATTTAATACCGATCATTGGGGTGGTGAGATTATCAGAAGACGACAAAGTTGGCAGGCATTAGTTTATAGGGGCATTATTGGGAGTCCATTTGGATTTGTACATCGGAGTTCGCGTCCGTTTTGTCTTCTGCCTGAGGCGGTACATTGAACCGTAGGAACAGGATAGAGTGGGTAACAAATTAACTGAACGAGGTTAGTTACTCAATAAATTGGGCGGTTTTTATAGATTAGCTTAATGTATTCGGATGGTATATTGCATTACAAAAAAAAAAGAAAAAAAAAGAACGCATACTACATTGCATTGGAACTTTGGTAATCATATTTTAGACGTTTGGTTAGTTGTTAATGGTCCTCGAGGGTGCAAATAAAAATCTTTCAGAGATGCGTCGTGTATTATGAATGAATGCATGAGTTAAAAATTGTTAATCGCAGTAGAGCGGAAGAATAATAAAAGCATTAATCACTGCTTTGGCATCTGAAAGCAAGTGGGTCTTATTGGAGACGTTATTGGTTAAATTGATTAAGGTTAGGACCTAGGGTCCCATGTAGTTTGGGTCTAGGTTGGTTTTATCTAGAGATTGCTCGGCCCAAGCCGTTTGACAACTCTACTGGAAGAATTATTATTTAAATCGTATTCTTAGCTAGTATTATTAAAATCCCCCACACCCAGACCTGAACTCGACCCAAACCCTTATGATACCTACTATGTATGAATGGGTAATAGTGGGTCTAAAATTTAAGACCGGTTACAAAATCGAGTTGGGTACAAATAGAGTGGCACCCGGAGCTAACCTGACCCGGTAGGAGCCCAAGGCCCTAGCAGCAACACTCTCCTTTTGAACCCAGAAAGAACTCTCATCTTCTATCCGATCCACAATCCGAAAGGTGTCATCATCTCTAAGGTCATGATAGTCAGCTGGAACATTTTTTAAAAAAACCTAGAACTTTTTCTGATAGAATTTTTTATGAAATTGGAAAATTTTTAGCAGGGCGTTGGTGAAGAGTTGGGGAACAATTGAACAATTGGAATATTTTCTAGAACATTTAGAACTAAAAGTGGAATTTTTTTTGAACATTTGATGATGTGGCATCTGCATATTTGATTTCGTTGATATTGATTAATTATTACTTATGAAGTTAATAAGGGGGGTTTCATTTCAGCCACCTTAGTCAAACTGTAATTAGAAAAAAAAACACACTCACATAATTTTATTCGCTTCAGCCACCTCTTTTTTTAAAGAAAGGACGTGCGCCCACATGTCAAGCGCTTCAGCGCTCATCAGCGACGAAAGAAAAATGACCCTAAGTAATCGCTTAAAAAAAAAAAAAAAAACAGACCGCTTCGAAAATACTCTATTTCTGAGGACTGCTGATCGGGGGAAAACCGCGCACGAAAAGTGTATATTTTGAAATCAAGATTTAAAGTGTGTGCTTTGGCTTTCTCGATACTTCCGTTATAGCATAGAGGTTAAAACAAGTCGAATCCACAAGGACGGGAGGCGATAGAAACTTACACGGTATGTTCACGTGTATGTTAACGGTTCTTCAAAGTTTTAAAGAATAAAAAGAAAAGAAAATAAAGAATGATAAGAGAAGAGAACGGTGAAATACGAAGAAGTGAGAAACATAGAGGAATGGTATTTGTGATTTATTTTTATATCTAAAACAAAGTGAAAAAGAAAGAAAACTCATGGCTACTAACTATTAATGGCTCCATTAACATGCTAACCTCTTAGTGATAGTTGTCTCACATGTATCATTAGCCATCACTAGTCCTTGGTTCAAGAGCGTTTTAAAGCATGACTCATATGTAACTCATCACATCACAACTCAACAAAACAAGAGCAAGCTACACTTAAACCATCAAAACTAAAAGTAAGCATGAAGTAAAGTAATGTTAGCTTGATAGAGAGTTAGGAAGTTAGAGTGCTAGATCCATCATTATGAGCCATCAATGGCTCTTGCAAGAGCAAGGCCAAGTAGAGGATATTAGATTCATGTGGATTATCAAATAAGAAATTAGACTAGTTAGTGGTTAGTAGTTAGTTACCATGAGAGAAAAGATTAGCTAAACATGTAAAAGGAGTTAGATAGAAAATAAAGAGAGGTAAAGAGAGCACCTTTCATAGCTTGTCACCTTTTATTACAAGCACTCTTACATTCCAAACATGTATCACTCTCTCTCCTATTACAAGATCTAAAACAAAATGAAAAATACAAAGGAAGAAGAAGAACTAACCTAAACTACCCTAAACTACAAAATGAAAATGAAAACTACCCTAAAACTACACTACTCTCTGTATATCTCCAACTGAAAAACCCTACGGGGGCATATATAGGCACCAAGGGAAAGGGGGGCCCAGGGGCAAACCCTGGCCCAAAGTACGGGTGCAGCCGCACCCGTACTGTCACAGAAACGCGGCTATGGCCGCGTTTCCACGGCCATAGGGTGGCCGCGCGCTGTCCTGTCTGTTCCCCTGTCAGATGACAGTCCCGATTTCTGATTTGCAGCCCCTGATTTTGACAAAATAGCTCTCCAAGGTCAATGGCTATATTATAGGCCTTTAATCACCCATTAAATGGTGATTTAGGGTCTTCTTCTTCATTGCACACCATGGACCTAAAAACATGCAAGAGAGGTGTTTATTACCAGAATTTAATATGAAATAAATGTGCATATGTGGTATGAATATGCATTTTTAGAGACTATTCACACCCCCACACTTATCTTTTGCATGTCCCAAAACAGAAAACTAAGAAAATTATTACACACTTTCGCAGGTGACGCGATTGCACTGAGCATGTGCAACAAGCCGTTAAACCATGAATTCTACCGACTATAATCGCAGTCCTTACAAAATAATCACAGTATAGAGGACTGTGATTATGATTGTAGTCCTTACAAAAATATCTTATTTCTGAGGACTGCGACTATGATCGCAATCCTCACAAAATGATCGCATCTCTATTTCTAAGGATTGCGATCATGATCACAGTTCTCACAAAATGCAGTATTTATAAGGACCGCGATCATAATAGAAGTCCTCACAAAAATGTCATGTTTCTGATTTTTTTATAGAATTGCGACCATGATCGCAGTCCTATTTGTTACGACTGCGACCATCATCGGTAGTATTCACAAAAATGTCCTATATTCGAGTCTTCATGAGGACCGCGACCATGATCGTATGGTCGCAGTCCTAACAATGTGCTCTATTTTTGAGTTTTTGTGAGGACTGTGATCATAATCGTAATCTCTTTATTAAGATTGCAACCATGATCACAATCCTCACAAAATGCACTATTTCTGAGTTAATTCTCGTAGAGGATTGAGATTATGAGTTACAATCCTCATATCAGCATCGCCATCATTAGCAGACCCCCGTCTAGGGTGCAAATAATAAAGCATCAATAACTACTTTGGGATCTGAAAGCACGTGGAGCTTATTAGAGACACTGTTGGTTAAATTGATTAAGGTTAAGACCTAGGGTCCCATGTAGTTTGGGTCTAGGTTGGGTTTACCCGGAAGTTGCTTGATTAGTCTCTAATTTTGCATAATTTTCATCACATTCTCATATTTATTTTATGTAAAATTCTGTTAATAAAACCTGCTTGCTTGATCCTAGGTCCATGGTGTGCAAATGAAGAAGAAGACCTAAATCACCATTTAATTGGTGATTAAAAGCCTATCAAGTAGCCATTGACTTTAGGGTGAAGATTGTTGGCCCAAAGGCCTTCCACTCTAGTTTTGATGATGATTAACTCATGTAGTTATGTGTACTAATAATCTTGTGATTTTAGTTTCAAATCTTTAATCAAGTTATTAGTAGGTGATTAGCTTCAACAAGATGATTGGAAGCTACCCACATGTTGATTCAAGAGCCCAAGCGTCAAAGATCATATATAGCACTTGCTCGGTGGATCAAAGAGTTTTGGATCGAGTCGGCTTGGAGATTGCGCTCTACAAGAAGACATCGGTACCATAGTTTAGTTTTGGGTTTAGATCCTAATTGTAAAGATTAGAATAGTATGATAAGCTCAAGTTCACAACACACACGTTTCATGTTTTGAATATTGATTTTCGGTTTTAGGTTTAACCGATCTTGGTTTTCATGAATAGATTTATATCAAAACAAGTTTACATGGTTTAGTGTATATATGATTGTTCTATATACATGCATGCTTCTATTGCTTAAACAAACTTAGTTTGATAGTCTACTTCATGAGTTTTATGTTTTGGTATTTATGACAAAAAATATTTTGAATTAATGACAAAACTATGATATATATTTGTTTCATGTATATTGGATTTCTATTCATATGCATCATGCTTCAAAGTGTTTAATTATCATGTTTTTGTATCTGGAAGTGTTTTGGACAAAACGTATTTTCTATTCAAGTTTTAGAAAATACAAGGTTTAGTTTTTGGTAAAATGAAAAGACATAAAAATAGTTTTAATTGCTTGATATTTGAGTCAAAACTTTTATCACATGTTTATATATCAATGCAATTTGACAAAACTATTTTGGGGATTTTTAGTAGTTTATAAGAATTTATTGGATATTTATTCCCCCCAGATTTCTGACCTGTTTTGGTGTCTGCCAGGCTGATCGGTCGACCGGTACGGTCGACCGCACCTACAGCCGGTCGACCGTATGGGTCGACCGACGTGCACAGAAACGTGCACGCTGGCTACACCTTTGGCCGGTCGACCGTGCCGGTCGACCGACTGAGAGCAGGTTTGCTCTCTGTTTGTTTGGGTCGACCGGGCGGTCGACCGCTAGTGCCAACGGGTCAAAAATTGACCGTTGGGCGGTCGACCGGGCGGTCGACCGACAGGGCATTTCAGGCAAAATCTGCTGCCAACGGCTAGTTTCCAGATTTGCCTATAAATACCCTTTTGGCAAGAGTTTTTCTCTAAGAATTTTGGGCTAAAATTTTCATTCTCTCAGGTGTTTTTGCTGCAATCAAAATAGGTTTTTGGATTCAAATTGAACAATCTTTTTGGTGTTTTCTTTAGGGTTTGAAAAATTAAAGAAAAGGGTTTTGGGAAAAGCTTTTGAATTGAACTTCTCTATTTGGGTTTCATTTATTCCCAAAGATTTTCTTTGAGTTGCTGGTTTCAAATCCCTTGGTTTTCTCCACACTTGAGCTAAAATCTACTATCTTTTCTATAGGATTTTGTGTGGGAAAAAGAGATTGTTTTGTGGTTGTTGTTTGAAACCACTAAGTTGTAAACCCTATCTTTAGCTTGGCTTTGTGCCTTTTCTCATTGTGTTGAGAAAGTTTGGCTATTGGGTTGTTTCCCTCAAGGTTGTGAGGTGATCTTTGTATTGGGTTGTGGTTGCCTCAAGGAGGAGGTTGTAGTTGGCTTGGAGTTTGCCTCAAGAGGAGTTGTGTTTGTAAGGAGAGGAGTTGGGTACTCTTGTATTGTGATTGCCCCAAATCCTCGGTGGAGGTTCCCTTTGTGGAGTCCTTTGTGGACAAGCTAGTGGATTAGAAATCCTTCGTGTGTCGAAGGCGGGGATGTAGAGCTGGGTGCTCGAACCTCGGAACATATCTTGTTGTTGCACTTGATCCATTGACTCTCTCTCTATCTCTCTCCTTACTTTGTGTATTGTGCAAATTGCTATATCTTATACTTGCTTGTGTGTGCATAATTGTTGTAATTGCAATTAGTTTTTAAATTCCGCATTAAGTTCACTAGATTAGCATCGTCACCTATTCACCCCCCCTCTAGGTGACTTTTCAATTGGTATCAGAGCTAGCGCTCCTGATATTTAGGTTTAACCACCTAGGAGTGAGATCTTGGTTTGCTAATCTTCATTTGCATTTTCATTTGCACACATTTAGTTTGCACTTATGGCTAGCCCTCCTATGTTTGATCATTTTAGACTTGATGCTTGGAAGGCTAATATGACTAAACATTTAAAAGACCTAGGACATCTAGTTTATCAAGCCATTACCATAGAATCCCTCCCAAATAGTAGCAAGCATAAGAAGGCCAATGCATTAACACTTAGGGCACTTAGAGCATCTCTAAATGAACATTTATTACATGTTTTTTATCGTTATGATTCGGCTTTTGCAGTTTGGAGCATCTTGACTTCTCCCGAGCTTCCAAGGATTATCTACAAGATGAGGAGATCTAAGAGAGAAAAGTCCGAAGAGTAATGCCTCATGGTCCAAGGGAAGAACTCCCTTGAGGTACTATCGGATTCTCAAATAGATGATAACTCTAGTTCCTATTGTCATGGATGTTTTGAAGTTCAAACTTTAAATATGGAACTTGTTCAAAAGCTTGAGAATTTGGTTGAAGAACATGATTTGTTGAAAGATGATAATCTTATTTTGAAAAATGAATTAAAAGATTTATGCTCTAATTTGAATTGATGTTGCAAGAGAAGGAAGAGATTGCAAGTGAATGTGACTCACTTAAATCTCAACTCGAACTTGCTTTAAAGGAAATGAATTTTTGAAAAACAAAAATGATTGTGATGATGTTGTAAAGCACAATGAGATTTTATCTTCGAAATTGGATTTTACTTTTAAAGAAAATCTCACATTGAAAAATGATATTGATGCAATTACAAAAGAATTGGATTTGGTTTTGATTAAAAATAAATCCTTGCAAAAAGAGATGATGTTTGCCATGCTAGTGTAGCTTCTTGTTCTAGCACACCTATAGCATGCTCCACTTTGTCTTCTAACATAGAAAATGATATAAATAATTTGAAGAAAAGTGTTGATTGTTTGGGCTCCACTTTGAGCCAATGTGCTTTAACTCACACTCGTTTGGAATCCTTGGTTCGCAAGAAACAAGTTCCAACCTTGCATGCACACCCATCACGGCATACACATGCTTTTCATGATCATCACCATCATATGTATGCTCACGTGTACACATGTACACATTGTGGTCGAAAAGGCCACCTTGCTAGATTTTATTATGATCGCATTTATCATGAAAATTTTGCAACTAATTTTGTTTGGGTTAGAAAAGATACTAACCCCCGTGAACTCACAAAGAAATGGGTACCAAAAATCACCGCTTTAACTTTTGATGTAGGTGGGAGCTCTCGCATCACTTGAGGGCATTGGTGCCTTGAGGTGGATGCATTCTAAGCTTAAAAGAGAACCATTTGGATGCTTCACTCTCAAGGAGAATTGGTGGGAGGACCACCGGGTTTTGGAGACATGGAAAGTTGCCTCTTCGGTTTTGGTAACAATCCCTTACTCCATTTAGTGTTTGCATGCTTTCTACGTTCATCTTTTTTTTGGCATGTTGTGTTTTGTTATGCTTGTGCCATGTTCATTAGATTAAGGTTGTACATGTTTAGCTACTTGAGCACCCATGCTTCATATGGATCTATACTTAGTGTCTCACCATGTTTAAACTAACATGTATGCTCTAGATCTAATGCACATGCATTTGCATAATGATCATATGATGTTCTATAACTTTCGTTTTAATGACTCATGTTTTGACTAGTATGTTTATTGCTATACATGTATTGCAATTTGAAATCACCATTGTTTAGATGAACTCATATTTTGTGTTTTCACAATTGTTTTGATATTATGTATATCTTGATTCTTATAGCATGTGGATTTACATAATGATCATTTTTAGAATATTGTTGATTTATGACTCGTTTTATGATTTGATTACTTGTTTAGATGTTAGTTTTCATTAAAATTAGGATTTATACTTGTACATAGAATGGGCCACAAATAAACCTTTATATATGTTTGTGCTTGGATGCCTATTTGTACCCATTAGATGCTCTAGTATAGTCTAGTTTTGATGATTCATGCATTCAAACATGTATTCCTATTTTTGATGTGTTTTCTATGATTAAGTGTTTTCACTTCATGTATATGTCTATTTTGCCAAACCTTAAGATATACATGTATGCCCCTTGAGTCATTTATTTTTCATGCAAATCTATATTTTGGACTCAATTGTGTTTAGGGATATGTATGTATACTTTTGTTTTGTCAAAACATACGTATGCCTTGGAGTTTAATTTGTTATGATGATTTTGTATCATTGAGGAAATTTCTTTAGTAATGAAGATTTAGTTTTTCATGTGTTCATATTTTAAAGGAATTTCAATCGAGCTTGATTATCTATTTCATGATGATATGTTTCTCACAACACTTGTACAATCACCTTATTTTGATGTTTTCTCATGATTTGATTTTCATGAGTACTATTGGTGCCATATAGATTTTGAGTGTTTGGTGATCATGTGATTCTCATGTTTCATGAAAAATCTTTATGTTTTATCTTGAAGGATTTCGTACTAGTTGATTCATATGACTAGTTGTGATATTCTTCATGAGGTAGAGTTTTTCAAACATACTATATTTCTAAATCTATTTTTTAAAACCCCTACCTTCAATGGGCGGTTGGACGGGAGATCATGCTCATGTATGCTTTATAATGAAAATCATTTTAAACTTGATCATGAAATGGGTGGTAGTTGATATGAGTCATACACTTGATCTTATTGTTGTTTCAATTGGTATCATTGAATTCTTTCAATCGGTATCAATCTTGACATCCTTTTGTATACTCATATATGTTTTGTTTTATATATGTATGCTTACACTTCATATAGTATCAATTTTATTGGTATCTATTTCTTACATACATATATAGATGATTTATTTGTGCTTATTATATCCCTATATCTTGAAGCACAAATTTTGGTTATGTTAAGCTTGAGTTTTTCAATTGGTATCCATATACAAGCTTTATCATAATTTTAAGATTGCTAAGCTTGAATTTTTAATGAATATCATGTTTCAATTGATTTAATTTTCAATTGGTATTTTATTTCAAGCCTATGCATATTTTCTTTTGGTATTTCATAAAGGGGGAGAAAACTCATATTTTATATTTCAATTGTATTTGGTTTACCATTGTTTTTGTTTCCCACTCCCTAACTTTATGACATTAAAGTAATTGGTATCATATGCTTATAATGAAAAATATCTTCTTTTGGTATCAAGATGCTATTTGTTTCCTTAAAATGGTATCAATTTTTTATTATCTATTGGTATCAAGTTTACATTACATATTTTCATTTTGATATAAAATGTTATTTTGTTTCAATGCCTTGTTTTATTTCAAATAGGATTTGGCATTTCTCAAAGTTTGTTATTTTCAATTGATATCATATTGACTTTGGTTTTACCCCTTGGAATAATTTATTGCTTCTTTGTTTTGAAGATTTAGGGGGAGAAGTATTTGTTTTCATTATATTTGTTTTTACCCCTTTGTTGATGATTGACAAAAAAGGGGAGAAGAATTTGTAGTTTATATGCATGGTTGATTTATGCATATGTTTGGAGTTCATATGCATGATTTAGTTTTGAGAAGAATTTGGAGCTCATATGCATAGTTGATTTATGCATATGTTTTAGTTGATTTTCATTAGTAATAATATGTTGGTTTCAATATTATTGTTTTATTGGTATAAAGAGCATGTTGATTTCATTGTTTGTGTTTTATTTTAATTGGTATCCAGAACATGTTTATATGTGGTTAAGAACATTCATTGCATATCTTATATGTTTTATTGTTATGCATGAGTTAAGGGGGAGCTTTTTTTTTTGAAGCTTTACTTTAATCCATGCATATATAACTCCATGAGTTTTGTCATCATCAAAAAGGGGGAGATTGTTGGCCCAAAGGCCTTCCACTCTAGTTTTGATGATGATTAACTCATGTAGTTATGTGTACTAATAATCTTGTGATTTTAGTTTCATATCTTTAATCAAGTTATTAGTAGGTGATTAGCTTCAACAAGATGATTTGGAAGCTACCCACATGTTGATTCAAGAGCCCAAGCGTCAAAGATCATATATAGCACTTGCTCGGTGGATCAAAGAGTTTTGGATCGAGTCGGCTTGGAGATTGCGCTCTACAAGAAGACATCGGTACCATAGTTTAGTTTTGGGTTTAGATCCTAATTGTAAAGATTAGAATAGTATGATAAGCTTAAGTTCACAACACACACGTTTCATGTTTTGAATATTGGTTTTCAGTTTTTCGGTTTTAGGTTTAACCGATCTTGATTTTCATGAATAGATTTTATATCAAAACAAGTTTACATGGTTTAGTGTATATATGATTTGTTCTATATACATGCATGCTTCTATTGCTTAAACAAACTTAGTTTGATAGTCTACTTCATGAGTTTTATGTTTTGGTATTTATGACAAAATATATTTTGGAATTAATGACAAAAACTATGATATATATTTGTTTCATGTATATTGGATTTCTATCCATATGCATCATGCTTCAAAGTGTTTAATTATCATGTTTTTGTATCTAGAAGTGTTTTGGACAAAACGTATTTTCTATTCAAGTTTTAGAAAATACAAGGTTTGGTTTTGGTAAAAATGAAAAGACATAAAAATAGTTTTAATTGCTTGATATTGAGTCAAAACTTTTATCACATGTTTATATATCAATGCAATTTGACAAAACTATTTTTGGGGATTTTTAGTAGTTTATAAGAATTTATTGGATATTTATTTCCCCCAGATTTCTGACCTGTTTTGGTGTCTGCCAGGCTGATCGGTCGACCAGTACGGTCGACCGCACCTACAGCCGGTCGACCGTATGGGTCGACCGACGTGCACAGAAACGTGCACGCTGGCTACACCTTTGGCCGGTCGACCGTGCCGGTCGACCGACTGAAAGCAGGTTTGCTCTCTGTTTGTTTGGGTCGACCGGGCGGTCGACCGCTAGTGCCAACGGGTCAAAAATTGACCGTTGGGCGGTCGACCGGGCGGTCGACCGGCAGGGCATTTCAGGCAAAATCTGCTGCCAACGGCTAGTTTCCAGATTTGCCTATAAATACCCTTTTGGCAAGAGTTTTTCTCTAAGAATTTTTGGGCTAAAATTTTCATTCTCTCAGGTGTTTTTGCTGCAATCAAAATAGGTTTTTGGATTCAAATTGAACAATCTTTTGGTGTTTTCTTTAGGGTTTGAAAAATCAAAGAAAAGGGTTTTGGGAAAAGCTTTTGAATTGAACTTCTCTATTTTGGTTTCATTTATTTCCCAAAGATTTTCTTTGAGTTGCTGGTTTCAAATCCCTTGGTTTTCTCCACACTTGAGCTAAAATCTACTATCTTTTCTATAGGATTTTGTGTGGGAAAAAGAGATTGTTTTGTGGTTGTTGTTTGAAACCACTAAGTTGTAAACCCTATCTTTAGCTTGGCTTTGTGCCTTTCCCTCATTGTGTTGAGGAAGTTTGGCTATTGGGTTATTTCCCTCAAGGTTGTGAGGTGATCTTTGTGTTGGGTTGTGGTTGCCTCAAGGAGGAGGTTGTAGTTGGCTTGGAGTTTGCCTCAAGAGGAGGTTGTGTTTGTAAGGAGAGGAGTTGGGTACTCCTTGTATTGTGATTGCCCCAAATCCTCGGTGGAGGTTCCCTTTGTGGGAGTCCTTTGTGGACAAGCTAGTGGATTGGAAATCCTTCGTGTGTCGAAGGCGGGGATGTAGAGCTGGGTGCTCGAACCTCGGAACATATCTTGTTGTTTGCGCTTGATCCATTGACTCTCTCTCTATCTCTCTCCTTACTTTGTGTATTGTGCAAATTGCTATATCTTATACTTGCTTGTGTGTGCATCATTGTTGTAATTGCAATTAGTTTTTAAATTCCGCATTAAGTTCACTAGATTAGCATCGTCACCTATTCACCCCCCTCTAGGTGACTTTTCAAAGATTTTGTCAGCCCAGGGTATCAAATCGCAAATCCAGAAGATTAAGGCATCAGAAGACAGTCTGGGCAACGCGTTGCCCGAAGCAAGGCGCGCGCCGCCCTGGCAGGGCCGCGGAAACGCGGCCCAGGCCTCGTTTCCGTGGCCCTTTGGGCGCGCGCCTGCGCTTTGGGCCACGTGCCATTCACGTGCCCCCCTTTCCCCTGGTGCCTATATATACCCCCCAGGGGTCTTCAGTTTGAGCAGATCCAGAGCTTTAGCAAGTTTTTGTAATCTTATTTTTAGGTTTATAGTTGTTGTTGTTGTTCTTTTTCGAGTTGTTGTTTTAGCCATTAGAGGGAAAGAGAGAGAGTGTGTAAGTGTTGTATTTGAAGGGTGATAAGCTAATACAAGTACTATTTCTCTTCCTTCTTTCAATTTACTTGTGCTTTCCTTTACTTTACTTCATTGTTGTAGTGTAAACCCATTGCTCTTTACTTCTTCTTTTGTTGTTTCTTGTTGTAGTGTAACTCCCTTCCTCTCCACTTCTTTTCCTTTGTTGTTTCTTTTACTTTTATGGCTAACTAACTTTTCCATAGCATGACTAACTAACTACTAACTCACTAATCTCTAACTACTTGATTGATAACCCGCATGAGTCAATAGTATCAAACAAGCCTTGTGCAAACGAGAGCTATGGCATCTTAAGACGAGGGTTCTAACTCTAACTTACCTACAAGTATTTACCTTCTTATATTTCATACTTAAATAGTTTTTTGATGATCTATGGGTTTTTTTTTACTTTGCTCGTTGTTGTAAGTTAGAGACTTTCCTTTTAACTTTACCGATACCATTAGTGCACTCGTGCCTTCCCGTATTCTCGCCTTCTATTGGATCTTGATATGAGAATGTCCGAGTTTTTGCCGTGTAAAGCAAAGTTATACGAAGAACTTTCACTCGAATTCCACGTGAATAGTTCCAATGCACAAGGGTTGTGTTCGCCTATGATCCATCGTGAGGCTTCTTCCAAAAGTTAGAAATTAGTGGGAGCACTTAGTAGAAAGTTAGCCATGCATTTTTACAACTAAGAAAAACAATTCACTTTTACAAACCACTAAAACATTTTTTCAACAATTCTTAAAAACAACTTGTTTTCACTTTTTAATTCTTTATTTGGAAATAAGAACTTTCTTTCTTCTTGAACTTTGAAGCCGCATCAAGCTTCCATCGCTCTCCCTCCTTGTGGATACGACCCGTATAGCCACTTCGCTACTACGGAAGAATCGCAAAAGCAGTAACATCAACCCACACTTCCTTCTCTTATTTTAGTGCTTGCTTTTTGCCGATCAAACTTTGGCGCTGTTGCCGGGGAGGGAACGGCTTTATTGTTCACTACTAAAGATTGTTCTTTTTGTGTGTAGGAGAAGTACCAAGAAGCTCACTATCACGGGAAGCGAAAGAGGTGGCCAAGGACATTGCGCGATGATTCATTTGCCCTCGAAAAAATTCGTGTAAAAGCGAGTTTTTCCGATCGAAGTACTAACAAACTCGTTTGCAGGGTTGCCGAAAGCCGCTAAAAAAATTGCTTTCTAAATTTTTAGTTTCCTTGGATGCTTCACCTTTATGCATGTATAATAAACTCAACAGAAATTCACTTGTTGCTTAATTGAAATTTGGATTAGACTTTTGCATTTAGGGCACGTGTCTATTTCAATTCATTTCAATTTCTGTTGAAGTGTGCTGGAGAAAAGGTACGTGTGCATTCATATAGAATAGGATCAACATTTTGAAGTGATTTACCGCTTTGAGTGTTACCTTGTTGTGAATAAATTGTACACTTGCACAATTGACTTTAAGGGTAAAACCCAAATAAACAAGATAAGGTGGGGATTTCATCACCCTTCCTTAGCCCAAAAATCATCTCCAAGTGCACTCACACTTTCTCAAGCCTTAACTAAAAATCAATAGATGTTGGCCCTAGGGACATCTCAGACTCACTAAGAGATTAACTGAGGTTGGAAATTGTAAGAACTATACTCCTGCAAAATCGGTGTCTAAGGAAAGTGGATTGAGGGGCAAAGTCTCGAAAGCTCCGTGGTTTGGCGTAATTAGGCCCGTGGCTCCACCCGGATACCTCCCCCCGAGCTTTGCCCTTTCCTGACCGATTAGCTTGTATTCGAGTTCCTGTAACAACTTTCCCCGGAGAATCAACCAGTTAGGAGTCGTCTAGGTCCAGGTACCTTAGACTAAGGTTTGTGGTTGTTTTTCTTTCTTTTGTTTGTTTTTTTTTGATTGTTTGTTGTCTTCACGTTGGTTGTGGTGTGCTGCATGCAAGAGTGGGTGAGAGATCCATCAACGTCCAGATTAATAAGAAATACTTCTCTACCATTGCATTCAGAACCGGTGATGGCGTCACTTCAGGATAGATTTTATCCGATCAGAACTTCACTTCTATCTTGCATAAAACTTCCTGAAGCAAACGGCAACAATTTTGAGTTAAAGCCCCAATTTATTAACACTCTTCCCAAATTTCATGGTTTAGAATCAGAGGACGCATACTTCTTTATTAGGGAATTTGAAAAAGTATGCCTCATGATGCGTATACCCCAGCTAGGAGACGATGCCGTTAGGTTACGTTTCATCCCTTTTTTCCTAAAGGACCTAGCTAAGAAATGGTTGTACAGTTTGGCAGCAGATTCAGTCATGACGTGGGATGATTTCGTCAAGGCTTTTTTGAAGAAATTCTACCCAATTCACCAAACTGCACTTATTAGGAAGAACATCATGCAGTTTAGGCAAGAACTGAGCGAACCATTTTAGAGATACTTTGAGCGATTCAAAGATCTCCTAGCTCAGTGCCCTCATCATGGCGTGGAGAAATGGCGTCAGTGCCAGATTCTCTACGATGGTCTAGATTATCAGACAAAGACCCTGTTAGAAATGATGTATCAGGGAGGGTTCTTGCAGAAGGATGAGAATTAGGGTTGGGATTTATTTGAGGATTTAGTGGAGAAAACCCTGCAATGGGAGCCAGCCTCGGAAAAACCTAGGAATTAACAATCTATAGTTTCAAGAGGAGGGCTCCTATCTCTAGAATCATCCATAGATGCCGAGGCTAAGATTGCTACCCTAATGAGGAGGATAGAGGCTCTGGAAACAAAAGAACCTGCCAGTGTCAACTAGATCAACCCACCACCAATTCACAATCCGGGTTGTTCATATTGTCAGGCACCAAACCATGTCTTTCAAGAGTGCCCTGTTTTTCATGCCCAGCAAGTGCCACCGGAACACCTAAACGCGGCTTACTCACGACCGCCTCACAACCCCTACTCACAGACCTACAATCCCGGTTGGAAGAATCACCCTAATTTCTCCTGGGCCCCAAACAATCCTCCCAGGCCTAATTTCTCCAACAATTTCACCATCCTACTCCTCCACCAACTTTTCCCAGTCAAGCCCCAGCTTCCTCCTCCCAAGGCTCACCAATGGAAAAGAAAATCAGTAAATTGGAGGAGAGCATAGAGGCTTTCATAAAGTCCCAAGCTGCTTTCATGCAGAATCAGGAACAAACTCTGAACAATCATTCACAGGCTATATCGAGATTGGAAATGCAAATGAGCCAGTTAGCTAGCTCTCTAAGTGAAAGACTAAAAGGTACTTTGCCTAGTCAGCCGCTAGTTAACCCAAAAACCTCCAATCAAGCATATGAAATTCAGGATCCATCGATTAAA
Source organism: Agave tequilana (assembly GCA_038442645.1). Lineage (NCBI taxonomy): Eukaryota > Viridiplantae > Streptophyta > Magnoliopsida > Asparagales > Asparagaceae > Agave > Agave tequilana. The sequence continues at coordinate 48,984 of JAVJIF010007731.1, forward strand.
CAGTGCAATGCTGTTCACACACTGCGATCTGGAAAGAAGGTAGACAATCAGGTCTACCAACAAAAAAGTCCAGTCCATCCTGATCCCACTCCAGCCTCCACCTCTGCTAGTTCCTCCCAATCCGCTCCACAAACATCTGACGAGGAAAAAACTGTTGAACAAGTTCATAAGCCTGTAACACTCTTTCCAAATAGGCTTAGGAACAACAATAAGAATATGCACATGGAGAAAATGCTAGAGATATTCAACCAAGTCAAATTGAATGTGTCACTTCTTGACGCTATCCAACAAGTCCCGGCTTATGCCAAATTTCTTAAGGATATGTGTACGAAGAAGAGAAAGACCAATGTACCCAAGAAAGTGTTCTTGGCCACTAATATAAGCGAGATTCTGTCTAGTCCCATTCCGGTGAAATACAAAGATCCCGAATGTCCCACCATTTCCTGCACCATAGGACAGACCGAAATCAGTAAAGCGCTTCTTGATCTGGGAGCAAGTGTCAACTTGCTACCTCTCTCAGTATACCGGCAACTTGGGTTGGGCGAGCTAAGCCCAACTCGAGTCACCATTCAGCGAGCTGACCGATCTGTGAAGATCCCGAAGGGGAAATCACAGACGTCCTTATCCGGGTCGGGGATTTCATTTACCCCGTTGACTTCATTGTGCTTGAGACCCAACCTGTGTCCAATCTTAAGTCTCAAACTCCCATCATCTTAGGGCGTCCATTCCTTACTATAGCCAATGCCATAATCAACTGTAGGAACGGGTCCATGCGATTGACTTTTGGAGACATGACGAAGGAAGTCATTGTCTTCAATCTTGGAGACAACCTAGGGATGTCAATGATCAGACGTTTGAGGTCAATTCTATTGAAAACCTGACCAGTGAGCATAAGGAAAGCATGGAGACAGAAACTGAGGCAGAATTTGATCTGGAGGCTGAGGATTTTAATTTAGACCAGATCATCGATTCAGCAGTGGATTGAGCATCAAGCGCAAGTGTACCCCATCATAGGATTGAAAGCTCAGAAATTGCCTCCAATGAAGCAACACCTTCCCTAGAGCTAAAAGCCTTGCCTGAATACCTCAAGTACGCCTACATGGGCGAAAAGGACACCTTGCCAGTCATCATAGCATCCCACCTAACTGAGCAACAAGAAGACAGCTTAATGTCTGTTCTGAAAAGACATAGGGAAGCCATTGGATGGACGATGAAGGACATCAAGGGAATAAGTCCAGCCATAGTGTGTAACACTTGCCTTAATTAAGCATCCTTTTTCTTAAATATTCATACCCTAAAGAGTAATGGGAAATGGTATGCATGCTAGATACCCTATTTAATTCATGCTTATTAAGTGTGTATGTATATAAAATGAATACATAGGTATGTATTCACCCATGCATGTAGATATAAAAAAATACCCCACATGTGTTTGACTTACCACCATCTCTCTCACCATACATGTACCTCATGGAGAGGGGGGGAGGCATGGAGCTTGTCATAGGGCATGGTGTAGGGTAGAGTGATGGGTTGTATAGGGGACACTTGGCACATTCTTGTGGGAAGTTAGAGGCTATAAATAGGGGAGGGGTGAAGAGACTTACCTCATTTGATCAAACTCCCTCTCTCTCTCTCACAAACTCTCTCCCTCTCTTCTCTTTCCTGCAGCACCACCAGCAGCAGCAAAGCTGCAGCAGCAGCAGCAGCAAAGCTGCAGCAGCAGCTGCAGCAAAAACAGCCGCAGCAGCAACAACAAAAGCAGCAGCAGCAGCAACAGCAAAAGCCAGCAGCAGCCACAGCAAAACCAGCAGCACAACAGCAACAAAACACAGCCAAACAGCCCCCATTTTCCCCATTTCTCTTACATAAAAAACACCCCCTTTTCCATCTCAATTCCCCACTTGATTTCTTCAGTCCACATACAAGAAAAGTTCCGTATTCCTCCAAGGAACCGTTAGAACGAGTCAAGGGGAGTGTCATTGGTCGAACGGTAAGAGAACACTCCTAGGACTATACCTCTTGTATCATTTTCGTTAATTATGAACTAATATTAGCGTTATGACTTGTAGACTCCGTTGTAGCGGGATATCAACTTGAGGAAGAGCATACCACTTCAAAGGGGTGAGTAGAACATGTGAATCCTAATGATATGATAAGTAGGATAAAGTAGGAAATGAAATGAAACGTAAGAGATAAACAAGGTACCTGACACTATGTATATTTTTGGGATCATGCATATTTTGTGATATCAAGAAAGGCTAGCTACCTCATAAAGACTCATGTGTTTATAATTCCACAAGTACTTACTCATTTTCGTTCATGAATCCATGATATTGTTATATGTTAAAATAAAGACTATAAAGCTCGCATGTTGTTGCCACCTTATATGTCTTTGCATATTGATATTATATGATGATATGATTGTTGTACTCGAGAGGAAGGGACCGGGTTGAACCGGAGGTGTAGAAGGGGAAATTATACGATAATGTGTTGGAGGAAGGGACCGGGTTGAACCGGAGGTGGTTGAAGGGGGAAATTTATTGTGTAAAATGATTATAGGAGGAAGGGACCGGGTTGAACCGGAGGAGGCCGAAGGGGGAGCACAGTGTGTGTGTTTAATAAGTATATGGATATTGCTAAGATAGAAATCCTATGATATAATCATACATAAAATCCTAAGTGTTTAATCTGGAATAACTTCTTACAGGCAAAATTTTATGTAGGTTAGTCGACTTGGTCCCTGGGATAAGTCGACTATAAGTGTGATATTTAGGCAGACAAACTGCTGGAAAAGAGAGTTAGTCGACTACAGACAGGCTGTAGTCGACTACCCCTGATACAGAGAGCAAACAAAGAGTTAACAACCTGTTTTGGACATAATTAGTCGACTACAGTCGACTTACAAGTCGACTAATAAATTGTGTAGTCGACTACACCAGGAAGGGTAGTCGACTATAGGTGACATACAGAGAGTAACACAACTTTTGACCCATAACTAGTCGACTATAGGGGACCTTCAAGTCGACTAGTACTGGAGTAGTCGACTATACCAAGAAGGGTAGTCGACTACATAAGTCCCTGGCAGCCAACAGAGAAGCAGATACGTGTGGAGTGAAATCTGTCGACTATAGCTTTAGAGTTAGTCGACTTATAGGTAGTCCTAGTCGACTATAGGGTGGCCTAGTCGACTAGGAAAGTCTTGCTAATGTGTTCTGATTGGGTTCTTGGCTAATAACCAAATTTTATAAAAATAGTATAATGATACGCTTGTCAACCGGATAATTTAGCCATGTAGACCTACTTGATAGGCAATGCTTAAATCTTGTTTTACTCACTGAGCTGTCAAGCTCACTCTATTCTAATTCCACCTTCAGGTTTGGACAAGGGCAAAGGAACCGCTTAAGGGCAAATGTGCGGGACAAGCGCCACCGGAGCCATTGCATTAAGAGTTACTTTTGATATGTCTATGATTTTGTATAAACATGCGTACTTTTAGTTGGATGTCGTCTTTGACTTGTAAATCTTAAAGGACCAGGTGTTAGACCCTAACTTGGTTATATATATATACTTTGATATGATAATTGTAGACTGCGTTTCTTACGGATTATCGAACCATATGTGTCATGATTAGATCATACATGTTATCTTAGTGGAATTTCTGATGTATAGTGTAAAGTCTTCTGATGTTAATAATGGAAGTATTATACCTTGATGGGTCCCACGCTTGGATTGTACGAGATAATTGTGGTTGAATGAAAAATTTTAACTGGGACCGTTACAGTTGGTATCAGAGCAAAGGTTTATAAGTAGAAGGAGTAAGAGATGACGAAGTTGTTAGGTTTATACGTGCAGACGTGTGATCATAGTTAGGTAGTTAGTCTTATGTGACAAGGAAATACATTAAATTATCTATCGAATCTAAATTATTCTAAAGACATGAGACTTATGAGTAGACTAAGGATGAGTATAGTTACAAGTGTGTCTATATATGCTACTTCTTGATGATAGCCGTATGTTGAGACTATTTTATGGGCTTGAGATTGATACGACCTTTTTGTTTACATGTAGATGGGGGACTCCGACGTATATTGGCCAGTCTCTAGCTCCGATAGCTCGAGTGAGAGCTGGGTGGCGGATTCCATGGATTGGGGGTACGAGTCGGACGAAACTGATCCAGCGGAAACGATTGTACCCCTAAACCGCGTAGATTATGAAGAGGTTGAGTCTCAGGCATCTAATGAGTCTGAACCAACCAATGTTGACACAGAGAGCTTTGTGGGAGATTCACTTAAGATAGCAGTGACGGAGCACTCTAGCACAATAAAAGAAGAAACCGAAGAGGATTTACATATGGAGGCGTCTTTTGGGACGAAACGTGGGAAGATGATATGGACCTTTATGATGATCTAGACGACTGGTGCTGCGCCGGGGACGAATCACCGGGAGAAGACCCCGAGGAAGATATGGATGATAGCAATGATAGCAGCAGCACTAGCGGAGATTCTAGTGGGGATACTCTACCCTATGAAGGGTGAACCTTTGAGCCGACACTTTTTGATGTATATATATGTATAGGCCTAGTATGTTAGATGATGGATATCCTTAGGGTTGTTGTATGTACCCTGGCATATATAAATGAATGCACATGGGTTAGTCCGGATATCCAAGAAGGTAGGCATGTCAGTATAACACCTTTTGTATCCATGATGAATGTACCTATATATATATATATATATATATATATATATATATATATATATATATATATATATATATATATATATATATATATATATATAATATATATATATATATATATATATAACAAGTTGCTTGTTTGCAAAAGTGATGTTATTAACATGATTGCATGAGACTAAAGTTTTATCCCAATTCATTTCTAATTATGTAGTACGTTGATTAGACGCCCTTATTTTTATAGGAAGAACGCATAGATCTTAACCAGCCACCACCTAATGAGTCCCTGTCGCTCGATACGACACACTACAGTATGATGGGGAGCGCGCACCCCGTGGACGATAATGAAGACTCAGAAGTTCGAATAGGAGGGAACGAGGAAACTCCAGGGGTGATGCCGGAGTGGCTCGCACAATTAATGACTAGAGCGAGTAACAACAACTCCCACCGAGCACTGGAGAAGTTTCAGAAGATGAAAACCGCCCGTATTTGAAGGGGAGGCGGACCCCTTACAAGCCGAAGCATGGCTTCTCCAAATAGAGAAGATCCTGGACGTTATGAACTGCACTGATGAACAAAGGGTATCCTTCTCTTCTTTTATGTTCCAAAAGGAAGCGGAACATTGGTGGAGGACAGTGAAGCATAGTATGAAGAATGCAAGGGAATCAATCACTTGGGAATTCTTGGTGAACAAATTCACTGAGAAATATATCCCGGAGACGGCCAGAGATAAGATGGCGACAGAATTCTTGGAACTACGTCAAGCTTCTATGAATGTGTCCCAGTATGATCAGAAATTCACTCAGCTATCCAGGTATGCTGATGCCTTGGTAAGGAGTGAAGCAGAAAGGACGAAGAGGTTCGTAAAGGGCCTAAGATCAGAGATTCGTGGCCGACTGATTCCATTACAACTGAGGAATTACCTCCAGGCAGTAGAAAGAGCTTTGGAGGTAGAAATGGACATGCTAGAAGGTCAAAAAGACTGGGTGAAAGAAATTCCCAACTCTAAGCGCCCCCGATATCAAGGACCCCCAATGATAATGGCATCAGGATCCACCAGTGGCAAGGGGTCTAGGTTTAATACCACTTTTCATAGAGGAGGAGGGGCCAGAGGCGGGAGAACATGGTTGAGAAACAGAGACACTCCCTCGAAGACACAAGCTACCTCTTCATCCCATCCCAGAATCTCGGAGGCTCCCTGGTGTCAGAGGTGCAGAGTAAACTATTTTAGAAACTGCCTCCTAGATAGATCTTGTTTTAATTGTGGAGGGGTGGGACATCTAAGGAAAAATTGTCCAAGGCGCGGAAGCCAAGGGCAGAGTAGAGGAAGTGGGAGGCCAACCATGAGGACGAATCCTCCCAGAGGATAAGCTAGTAACTTCATGCAGCCCAGTAATGCCCCACGTCCTGCTGCAACTCAATCATCAGTTCAGCAACCACGGGTGCAAGGAAGAACCTTCGCATTAACCCACCAGGAGGCAATAGCATCAAATGCGGTGGTGGAAGGTATGATCTCCATATCAGGACATATTGCCCATGCATTGTTTGACCCTGAAGCTACTCATTCATTCGTATCTAGTGCTTTTGCTTATAAACTAAATCAAGTATCAAAACCCTAGGATTTCAGTTGGTTGTGTCTACACCTATAGGGGAAAATTTGATAGCTAGCACTAGATATGCGAATTGCGAAGTGATAATTGGAGAAATGAAAACATCTATTGATTTGATTAAGCTAGGCGAAATGGAGTTCGATGCCATACTAGGAATGGACTGGTTGTCTGCCTGTAGTGCCCATGTGGATTGTAATAAGAAGAGGATTATCTTTAAAATGGAAGGGACACCGGAGTTGATTTTTGAAGGAGAAAAAGTTAGTTATGATATACCTCACATATCAGCCATCAGAGCCACCAAGTTAATGAAGTAAGGGTGCCAAGAATTTCTGGCTTCAGTATTTGATACCACCAGGACTGATATAAAAATTGAGACTATCCTAATTGTGAATGAGTTCCCTGATGTGTTCCCGGAAGACCTACCAGGCCTGCCCCCAGATCGAGAAGTAGAATTTACAATAGATGTAATACCCGGTACTGCCCCAATTTCTAAGGCACCATATCGTATGGCCCCTGCAGAAATGAAAGAACTTAAAACTTAATTGCAGGACTTATTAGACAAAGGTTTTATTCGGCCAAGTGTATCTCCCTGGGGAGCACCAGTACTATTTGTAAAAAAGAAGGATGGGAGTATGAGACTATGTGTTGACTACCGGGAACTGAATAAGGCAACTATCAAGAATAGGTACCCTCTTCCTCGAATCAATGACTTATTTGATCAATTACAAGGGTCTTGTGTATTTTCTAAGATAGACCTTAGATCGGGGTATCATCAGTTGAAGGTCAAACCTGAAGATGTGTCCAAATCGGCTTTTCGGACAAGATATGGACACTTTAAATTTCTAGTCATGCCTTTTTGGACTCACTAATGCCCCGGCAACATTTATGGACTTAATGAATCGGATGTTTCAACCATATCTAGACCAGTTTGTAGTGGTATTCATAGATGATATTCTGGTCTATTCAAAGAATACAGAAGATCACGAGAAACATCTTAAAATTGTCCTTCAAATCTTGAGAGAGAAGCAACTCTATGCAAAATTGAAGAAATGTGAATTTTGGCTAGAGCAAGTGGGGTTTCTTGGCCATATTATATCTAAGGAAGGAATATCAGTAGACCCGGTAAAAATCGAGGCAATCCGAGACTGGCCTAGACCCACTAATGTTACTGAAGTTCGAAGTATCTTGGGATTAGCTGGGTACTACAGAAGATTTGTAGAAGGATTTTCTCTAATTGTGGCACCAATGACCCAATTAACTAGAAAAAATAAGAAGTTTGCATGGGGAGAAGAACAAGATAGGAGCTTCCTGGAGGTTAAAACTAAGCTGACATCTGCTCCTGTCTTAATTGTACCTTCGGGGACTGAAGGATTTGCCATTTGTAGTGATGCATCAAAACTGGGATTGGGATGTGTGTTAATGCAACATGAAAAAGTTATTGCCTATGATCCCGACAATTGAAGATCCATGAAAGAAATTACCCCACTCATGACTTGGAATTAGCCGCTGTGATTTTTGCTTTAAAGATCTAGTGACATTACTTGTATGGAGTGTCTTGTGAAGTTTTTACTGATCATAAGAGTTTAAAATACATCTTCACACAAAAAGAACTGAACATGAGACAAAGGAGGTGGTTAGAACTAATGAAGGACTATGATATTACTATCCAATACCACCCTGGGAAAGCCAATGTGGTGGCTGATGCTTTGAGCCGGAAATCAGGAGGGACGCTAGCCACTTTAATGACTCGTCAAGCAAGAATATTAAGGGATCTAGAAGAAATGCAAATAGAAGTGCGAGTCATTGATCCTTCTAATTCTAAGCATCAACTGAATCAAGTAAGTATCCAATTTAATCTATACGACAAAATCAAAGAGGCCCAACAAGGAGATACTCAAATAAAGAAAATTATGAAGAAAGTACAAGAAGGAGAACTCAAGGAGTTTCAAATAGAAGGAGATGTACTGCGATTCGGACGCAGACTATGTGTGCCAGATGTGACAGTGATCAAAGAAGAAATAATGAAAGAGGCTCATAGTACACCATATACCGCTCATCCAGGGAGCACAAAAATGTATCAAGATCTGCGTCATAACTTCTGGTGGGATGGAATGAAAGTAGACATTTCTAATTTTGTCCACAAGTGTTTAGTCTGTCAACAAGTGAAGGCGGAACATAAGAAGCCCCCAGGTTTGTTGGTGCCTTTATCTATTCCTGAATGGAAGTGGAGTCAAATTGCTATGGATTTCGTCACTGGACTTCCTCGGACGTCCCAAGGACTGGATACAGTCTGGGTAGTGGTAGACAGACTCACTAAATCTGCCCACTTTCTACCTATCCGGATCAATTATTCAATGGAAAGATTGGCTCAGGTATATGTCCGAGAGATAATTAAATTACATGGAGTACCTGAATCCATTGTATCAGATCGGGACCCTAGATTTCAATCCAGATTTTGGAAGAGCTTGTCCAAAGTTATGGGCACTAAATTGCAACTCAGTACAGCAGCCCACCCCCAACGGATGGACAGTCAGAAAGGACCATTCAAATATTGGAAGATATGTTGAGAACTTGTGTACTAGATTTTGGGGGAAGTTGGGACAACTATTTACCCTTAGTGGAGTTTGCTTATAATAATAGTTATCAGTCCACTATTGGCATGCCTCCATTTGAAGCATTGTATGGGAGAAGGTGTAGATCACCAATCTGTTAGGAGGAAGTTGGGGATAGAAGACTGTTCGGCCCTGATGTAATTCAAGAGGCTACTGAGAAGATCAAGCTAATCAAGGAAAGGATGAAAGCAGCCCAGAGCAGACAGAAAGCTTATGCAGACAGTCGTCGCAGACCACTGGAGTTTGAGGTAGGGGATAGTGTTTTTCTGAAGGTATCCCCAATGAAGGGAGTGAGACGCACCAGCGGTAAGAACAAATTAGCCCCTAAATATGTGGGTCCGTTTGAAATACTGGATAAAATTGGACCGGTTGCTTATCGTTTGGCCCTACCTCCCGCCTTGGAAAGGATGCACAATGTATTTCATGTCTCTCAGCTGAGGAAGTATGTGCCCGATCCTGATCACGTAATTTCCTATGAACCCCTGCAAATACTAGAAGACATGTCTTACGCGGAAGAACCAGTACAAATTCTTGATCGCAAGGAGAAGCAATTGAGAAGTAAAAATATTTCCTTGGTCAAGATCTTATGGAGAAATCAAAACATAGAAGAAGCCACTTGGGAACTGGAAGAGGAGATAAGAAAGGCCTATCCACATTTGTTCCAAGGTACGTTAAGTTTCGAGGACGAAACTTCCATAAGGAGGGTAGAATGTAACACTTGCCTTAATTAAGCATCCTTTTTCTTAAATATTCATACCCTAAAGAGTAATGGGAAATGGTATGCATGCTAGATACCCTATTTAATTCATGCTTATTAAGTGTGTATGTATATAAAATGAATACATAGGTATGTATTCACCCATGTATGTAGATATAAAAAAATACCCCACATGTGTTCGACTTACCACCATCTCTCTCACCATACATGTACCTCATGGAGAGGGGGGAGGCATGGAGCTTGTCATAGGGCATGGTGTAGGGTAGAGTGATGGGTTGTATAGGGGACACTTGGCACATTCTTGTGGGAAGTTAGAGGCTATAAATAGGGGAGGGGTGAAGAGACTTACCTCATTTGATCAAATTCCCTTTCTCTCTTCACAAACTCTCTCCCTCTCTTCTCTTTCCTGCAGCACCAGCAGCAGCAAAGCTGCAGCAGCAGCTGCAGCAAAAACAGCCGCAGCAGCAACAGCAAAAGCTGCAGCAACAACAGCAAAAGCCAGCAGCAGCCACAGTAAAACCATCAGCACAGCAGCAACAAAACACAGCCAAACAGCCCCCATTTCCCCCATTTCTCTTACATAAAAACACCCCTTTTCCATCTCAATTCCCCACTTGATTTCTTCAGTCCACATACAAGAAAAGTTCCGTATTCCTCCAAGGAACCGTTAGAACGAGTCAAGGGGAGTGTCATTGGTCGAACGGTAAGAGAACACTCCTAGGACTATACCTCTTGTATCATTTTCGTTAATTATGAACTAATATTAGCGTTATGACTTGTAGACTCCGTTGTAGCGGGATATCAACTTGAGGAAGAGCATACCACTTCAAAGGGGTGAGTAGAACATGTGAATCCTAATGACATGATAAGTAGGATAAAGTAGGAAATGAAATGAAACGTAAGAGATAAACAAGGTACCTGACACTATGTATATTTTTGGGATCATGCATATTTTGTAATATCAAGAAAGGCTAGCTACCTCATAATGACTCATGTGTTTACAATTACATAAGTACTTACTCATTTTCGTTCATGAATCCAGGATATTGTTATATGTTAAAATAAAGACTATAAAGCTCGCATGTTGTTGACACCTTATATGTCTTTGCATATTGATATTATATGATGATATGATTGTTATACTCGGGAGGAAGGGACCGGGTTGAACCGGAGGTGTAGAAGGGGAAATTATACGATAATGTGTTGGAGGAAGGGACCGGGTTGAACCGGAGGTGGTTGAAGGGGAAAATTTATTGTGTGAAATGATTATAGGAGGAAGGGACCGGGTTGAACCGGAGGAGGCCGAAGGGGGAGCACAGTGTGTGTGTTTAATAAGTATATGGATATTGCTAAGATAGAAATCCTATGATATAATCATACATAAAATCCTAAGTGTTTAATCTGGAATAACTTCTTACAGGCAAAATTTTATGTAGGTTAGTCGACTTGGTCCCTGGGATAAGTCGACTATAAGTGTGATATTTAGGCAGACAAACTGTTGGAAAAGAGAGTTAGTCGACTACAGACAGGCTGTAGTCGACTAACCCCTGATACAGAGAGCAAACAGAGAGTTAACAACCTGTTTTGGACATAATTAGTCGACTACAGTCGACTTACAAGTCGACTAATAAATTGTGTAGTCGACTACACCAGGAAGGGTAGTCGACTATAGGTGACATACAGAGAGTAACACAACTTTTGACCCATAACTAGTCGACTATAGGGGACCTTCAAGTCGACTAGTACTGGAGTAGTCGACTATACCAAGAAGGGTAGTCGACTACATAAGTCCCTGGCAGCAACAGAGAAGCAGATACGTGTGGAGTGAAATCAGTCGACTATAGCTTTAGAGTTAGTCGACTTATAGGTAGTCCTAGTCGATTATAGGGTGGCCTAGTCGACTAGGAAAGTCTTGCTAATGTGTTCTGATTGGGTTCTTGGCTAATAACCAAATTTTATAAAAATAGTATAATGATACGCTTGTCAACCGGATAATTTAGCCATGTAGACCTACTTGATAGGCAATGCTTAAATCTTGTTTACTCACTGAGCTGTCAAGCTCACTCTATTCTAATTCCACCTTCAGGTTTGGACAAGGGCAAAGGAACCGCTTAAGGGCAAATGTGCGGGACAAGCGCCACCGGAGCCATTGCATTAAGAGTTACTTTTGATATGTCTATGATTTTGTATAAACATGCGTACTTTTAGTTGGATGTTGTCTTTGACTTGTAAATCTTAAAGGACCAGGTGTTAGACCCTAACTTGGTTATATATATATACTTTGATATGATAATTGTAGACTGCGTTTCTTACGGATTATCGAACCATATGTGTCATGATTAGATCATACATGTTATCTTAGTGGAATTTCTGATGTATAGTGTAGAGTCTTCTGATGTTAATAATGGAAGTATTATACCTTGATGGGTCCCATGCTTGGATTGTACGAGATAATTATGGTTGAATGGAAAATTTTAACTGGGACCGTTAGATAGTGCAACATAGAATCTATTTAGTCGATGAAGCAACCCCTAGGAGGGACCCACAACGCAGGCTTAACCCTCTCATGCAAGAGGCAGTTAAGGCTGAAATTCTGAAACTATTAGATAATGGGATCATTTATCCCATTTCTGATAGCCAATGGATTAGCCCTGTTTATGCGGTCCCAAAGAAGGTTGGCTTTACGGTGGTAGAAAATGAGGAAAAAGAGTTGGTACAAACAAGACTGCCTACCAATGTTCGAATTTGTATCGACTACAGGAAGCTGAATGCAGCTACCCGTAAAGACCACTTCCCGCTACCCTTCATCGACCTAATGCTTGAGCGTTTGGCTGGACATGAGTACTACTGCTTTCTAAATGGGTACTCGGGATACAATCAAATCCCCATTGCTGCAGAAGACCAGGAAAAGACAACGTTCACCTGCCCGTTCGGAACCTTTGCTTATCAGCGCATGCCTTTTAGATTGTGCAATGCTCCCGCAACGTTCCAACGGTGCATGCTTAGTTTGTTCTCTGATATGGTGGAACGTTTTCTTGAGATTTTCATGGATGACTTCTCCATCTATGGAGATTCATTTTATCAGTGTCTTCATCACCTAGAGTTAGTGCTACAAAGATGCATTGAGAAGAACCTAACTCTAAACTGGGAAAAATGTCACTTCATGGTGAGACAGGGGATTGTCTTGGGCCATGAGATTTCGAGGAGAAGCATAGAAGTGGATAAGGCTAAAGTAGAAGTGATTGCTAAGCTTCCACCATTCAAAAGCATCAAGGATATTAGATCCTTTCTAGGGCATGCTGGGTTCTACCGACGGTTCATTAAGGACTTCAGCAAAATCGCGAGGCCCTTAACCAACCTGCTCGCTAAGGACGTGCCCTTTGATTTTAACGATGAATGTTTCAAGTCATGGGGGAAGCTTAAGCAAGAACTTATTTCTGCACCTATTATTTCTGCTCCTAATTGGGCCCAGCCATTTGAAATCATGTGTGATGCATCTGATTTTGCTATTGGCGCTGTTCTAGGACAGCGCATCGATAATAGGCAGCACGTGATTTACTCTTCGAGTAGGACCTTGAATGACACCCAACAGAATTATACAACGACTGAGAAGGAATTCTTGGCTGTTGTCTTTGCGTTAGAAAAGTTCCGGCCCTACTTGTTAGGTTCGAAAACGGTGATTTTTACGGATCACTCGGCTCTAAAATACCTCATGACCAAGAAGGAAGCAAAAACCCGACTGATTCGGTGGATCCTTTTGCTTCAAGAATTTGACTTAGAAATCCGGGATAAACGAGGTTTAGAAAATGTGGTCGCTGATCATCTCTCACGAATTCTGAATGCACCAACCATCCAAGCTCCGATCAACGAGGATTTCCCAGACGAGCACATCCTAGCCATTCTTAAGGAACCCTGGTGTGCGGACATTGTTAATTACCTGGCCACGGATAATTACCCGCTGACTGGACAAAGCAAGACCAATACCGCTTCTTTGCCCAAGTACGGTACTTCTTCTGGGAAGAACCGTATCTTTTTAAGTATTGTCCCGATCAAATTATTAGACGATGCATACCAGAGGAGGACACTTCGGTCCCCGCAAGACTGCAGAGAAAGTTCTACAAAGTGGGTTCTACTGGCCCACTTTGTTCAAAGACTCATATCATTTTTGCAAGTCATGCACAAATTGTCAGAAAATTGGGAAAATTTCGAGAAGAGACATAATGCCCCTGAACCCGATCCTTGAAGTTGAAATTTTTGATGTTTGGGGTATCGATTTCATGGGACCATTCCCCAATTCCTTCGGCAACCAGTTCATTTTGGTTACTGTAGATTATGTCTCTAAGTGGGTAGAAGCTGTGCCAACTAAGACGAATGACAACAAAGTGGTTGTCAAATTTCTCAAAGAGAACATCTTCTCCCGATTTGGCACCCCTAGAGCGATAATTAGTGATAATGGATTGCATTTCTACAACAGAATTTTTAAAGCTCTGATGCAAAAATATTCCCAGACAAATGGGCAGGTCGAAGTCACTAACCCACAGATCAAGCTCATTCTGAAAAAGACTGTCAGACAAAACCGAAAGGATTGGTCGGTTAAGCTCAATGATGCATTGTGGGCTTACCGCACTGCTTTTAAGATAGTTCTGGGGTTGTCTCCTTATAGAATCGTGTTTGGAAAAGCTTGTCATCTGCCAGTAAAGTTAGAACACCGGGCCCTCTGAGCCATTAAGAAACTCAACTTTGATTTGACCAAGGCCAGTGAACTTAGGAGACTGCAGATTTAAGAATTAGAGGAGATACAGAATGAAGCCTATGAGAATGCCCGAATCACAAAGAGCAGGCTAAACTTTTCCATGATCGAATCATAACCCGGAAAAACTTTGCACCGGGAGATAGGGTTCTGCTGTATAACTCTAGGCTTCATATTTTTGCGGGGAAGCTAAAAACTCGTTGGTTGGGACCGTTCATTGTGCGCACTGTTTTCCCACACGGTGCTGTGCTTATTGCAGACCTTAAGAACAACACGGAATTCAAAGTGAATGGGTAAAGACTGAAGCCCTTCTTGACCACTGAGCCTATGACTCCGGCTGATAGTGTGCTGACTCTTTTTGTCCCGTCATACACCTAACCAAAAAAAAAAAAAATTGTTTATATGCTTACCCCTTCTACATTCTTTTTGACATTTCTTTCGCCTACTCGTACTTGGCCAGCCTGAGTCCACGAAGACGGTAACATCATTTATTCCCCCTATTTATTGCATTTACATTTCCATATGCATTCATTGAGGACAATACATTAGATAGGTGTGGGGGGGTGCTAACACTTTTTCTTTTTCCTTTTATTCTTTCTTTTTCTTTCAAAAAAAAAATCTCCAGATTGAAAAGAAATTTCATACTCTTTATAAAAATACCAAAAGATTGTAGGAATTACGGGAACCTTATTAATGAATCTTTATTTTTGCCTAAATAAATAAGAAAGATTGGTTTGATTAAAAAGTTAGAAGGGATAAGGAAAATAACTCATACCGTTTATTTAGCCTTAGTAGAATATGCATAACCCACATACACAGGTTTGGGATTTAGAGACCCAACTCTGAAAAAAAAAAAGAAAAGAAAGAAAAGCTGGATAATTGTGCCTCAAGAAGCATGATTACTCACGCCAAAAAAAATCTATATATAATAATGTCTAAATAAATCTTGATTTCGTGACCTACTCCACTTGCATATTTGACCTGAAGGGTGTTTTTCCACCTGGTGCCCTAAGACCATCTAGCTTGGGAGTCATCGGTTTGATATGTGCTACATAAGTGAAGTAGAAAGCCTAATGGAACCAAGAATAATAAGTAAATATTAATAAAATTAAATGATATTCAAAGTTGAGTTGAAAAATCTCAAGCACATCACACTTACACATTATGCATATCTATCTAAAGAAAATTAAAAGAATGAGTTAGAAGTACAAAATTCTTTCTAAATTTAAAGAAAAATCATAGTTTCTTCTTTTATGAAGGCTAAAATATAAGAGGACTTATGAGGGTTAAACCTAATTCTTACATCATTCGGTCATTTTTGCTTAGATGATTGAAAGTTCTTTTTCATGACAAAATTTTTTCTAACAACTAACTTCTTTCTTTACTTACTTGATTTTATGGGTGCAATTCCCTGAAAACCCTCAGGAGACAACACTCCTCCTCTAGGGGAAACCTAGAGATTTAAAGGCTTATTGCACATGCTCAGTGCAATCGCATCACCTGCGAAAGTGGTATAATAATTTTCTTATTTTTGTTTTGCTCGGGACGAGAAAAAAGATAAGTGTGGGGGTGTGATTAGTCTCTAATTTTGCATAATTTTCATCACATTCTCATATTTATTTTATGTAAAATTCTGCTAATAAAACCTTGTTTGCTTGATCCTAGGTCCATGGTGTGCAAATGAAGAAGAAGACCTAAATTATCATTTAATTGGTGATTAAAAGCCTATCAAGTAGCCATTGACTTTAGGGTGAAGATTTTGTCAGCCCAGGGTATCAAATCGCAAATCCAGAAGATCAAGGCATCAGAAGACAGTCTGGGCGACGCGCTGCCCGAAGCCAGGCGCGCGCCGCCCTGGCAGGGCCGCGGAAACGCGGCCCAGGTCGCGTTTCCGCGGCCCTTTGGGTGCGCGCGCGCCTGCGCTTTGGGCCACGTGCCGTTCACGTGGCCCCCTTTCCCCTGGTGCCTATATATACCCCTAGGGGTTTTCAGTTTGAGCAGATCCAAACCTTTAGCAAGTTTTTGTAATCTTGTTTTTAGGTTTATAGTTGTTGTTGTTCTTCTTCTTCTAGTTGTTGTTTTAGCCATTAGAGTGAAAGAGAGAGAGTGTGTAAGTGTTGTATTTGAAGGGTGACAAGCTAATACAAGTACTACTTCTCTTCCTTCTTTCAATTTACTTGTGCTTTCCTTTACTTTTACTTCATTGTTGTAGTGTAAACTCATTGCTCTTTACTTCTTCCTTTTGTTGTTTCTTGTTGTAGTGTAACTCCTTCCTCTCCACTTCTTTTCCTTTGTTGTTTCTTTTACTTTTATGGCTAACTAACTTTTCCATAGTATGGCTAACTAACTACTAACCCACTAATCTCTAACTACTTGATTGATAACCCGTATGAGTCAATAGTGTCAAACAAGCCTTGTGCAAACGAGAGCTATGGCATCTTAAGACGAGAGTTCTAACTCTAACTTACCTACAAGTATTTACCTTCTTATATTTTATACTTAAATGGTTTTTTGATGATCTATGGGTTTTGTACTTTGCTTGTTGCTGTAAGTTAGAGACTTTCCTTTTAACTTTACCGATACCATTAGTGCACTTGTGTCTTCCCGTATTCTCGCCTTCTATTGGATCTTGATATGGGAATGTCCGAGTTTTTGCCGTGTAAAGTAAAGTTATACGAAGAACTTTCACTCGAATTCCACGTGAATAGTTCCAATGCACAAGGGTTGTGTTCGCCTATGATCCATCGTGAGGCTATCTTCCAAAAGTTAGAAATTAGTGGGAGCACTTAGTAGAAAGTTAGCCATGCATTTTTACAACTAAGAAAAAAATTCACTTTTACAAACCACTAAAACATTTTTTCAATAATTCTTAAAAACAACTTGTTTTCACTTTTCAATT
The DNA here is from genome assembly GCA_038442645.1 of Agave tequilana. Classification (NCBI taxonomy): domain Eukaryota; kingdom Viridiplantae; phylum Streptophyta; class Magnoliopsida; order Asparagales; family Asparagaceae; genus Agave; species Agave tequilana. The sequence continues at coordinate 66,268 of JAVJIF010007731.1, forward strand.
CTTTATTTGGAAACAAGAATTTTCTTTCTTGAACTTTGAAGCCGCATCAAGCTTCCATCGCTCTCCCTCCTTGTGGATACGACCCGTATAGCCACTTCGCTACTACGGAAGAATCGCAAAAGCAGTAACATCAACCCACAATTCCTTCTCTTATTTTAGTGCTTGCTTTTTGTCGATCATTGCTCGGCCCAAGCTGTTTCACAACTTTACTAGAAGCACTATTGATTAAATCGTATTCGTAGCTAGTATTCTTAGAATTCCCCACACCCAGACCTGAACTCGACCCAAACCCGTATGATACCTACTTACAAGTGGGTATATATATTGACTCTAAAAGACGAGTTTATAAACCGCATAGTGTCTGGGTACCTCTCATATAAACCCGAGTCAGTCCGGAACCCGACCCATTTAGTCATTGAATAGGCATGGATAGTGGCTTTATTACCTGATGCGGGCCCGAACCTGGACTTGCTAAAAAACCTTTTACTTAAATAAATAATTAAATAAGTATGCTAATAACAGTAATAGTAAATAGGATTTCAATATTTTTTTATTTAGTAGTATTTGTTAGTCCTTCAAGAGAAATTTAAATATACAAGATAACAGCCTGAGACCCAAGCCATACCTATGTATGGGTCGCTAGTGTAAATATCCTATCTCGTTAACCTAATGGATACATCTCAGTCCCGACCTGTTCATAATAGGGTCTGATTTGAGTCCAAAAGTGATACTCATAAGAGGTTTGAGTCTAGGTCCGAGTAAAATGGTATCCAGACCAACCTGACTAGATAAAGACCCAAATTGTAGCAGCAGCTAGGAAGTTAGGGTTGTTACAAATCCCAATACCTTGGCCGTAGTCCATACTCATACTATTCCTGCTACGGGTGCATGTGTATTGGGTCTAAACGTTAAAGTGGTCATAAAATCTGTATGGTTAAGTAGAGTGGTACCTGTAGCCAACCCAACCTAGTAGCAGCCATAATCACAACATCAGCAGCTAGGGCTGTTACAAATCCTTGGTATCCGATCGGACCCATACTCTTGCCATACCTATGTATGAATGGGTACATAGAGGTTCTAAAAGTTAAGACCCATTTACAAAATCGAGTTGGGTACAAATAGAGTGGTACCCAGAGCTAACCCGACCCAGTAGGAGCCCAAGGCCCCAACAACACTCTCCTTTTTGAACTCAGAAAGAACTCTCATCTTCTATCCGATCCACACTCCTAAAGGTGTCATCATCTCTAAGGTCATGGTAGTCAGCTGGAACATTTTTTTTTAGAACTAGAACTTTTTCTTATAAAAAATTTTATGAAATTGGAATTTTTTTTGGTGAAGAGTTGGGGAACAATTGGAACAGTTGGAATATTTTCTAAAACATTTAGAACTAAAGAGTGGAATATTTTTTTGAACATTTGATGATGTAACATCTACTTATTTGATAGTTACTATTGATTAATTATTACTTATGAATTTAATAAAGGGGATGTCATTTCAGCCATCTTAGTCAAACCGTAATTAGAAAAAAAACATATTCACATAATTTTATTTGCTTCAACCACTTTTTTTTAAAGTAATAATGCGCGCCCACGTGTCAAGCGCTGAAGCACTCATCAGCGATGAAAGACGAAAATGTCCCTAAGTAATCGCTTCAAAAAAACGGGCCGCTTCGAAAATGCTCTATTTCTGAGGACTGCGACTATGATCACAGTCCTTACAAAATGATCACAGTATAGAGGACTGTGACTATGATTGCAATCCTTACAAAAATGTCTTATTTCTGAGGACTGCGATTATGATCGTAATCCTCACAAAATAATCGTATCTCTATTTCTAAGGACTGCGATCATAATCACAGTCCTCACAAAATGCAGTATTTATTTGGACCGCGATCATGATCGAAGTCTTCACAAAAATGTCATGTTTCTGATTTTTTTTATAGAATTGCAACCATGATCGCAGTCCTATTTGTTAGGATTGCGACCATGATCGATAATATTCACAAAAATGTCTTATATTTGAGTCTTCATGAGGACCGCGACCATGATCGCAGAGGACTGCGGCCATGTCACAGTCCTCACAATGTGCCCTATTTTTGAGTTTTTATAAGGAAGTCGCAATCCTCTTTATTAAGACTGCAACCATGATCGCAATCCTCTTTATTAAAACTGCAACAATATGTCCTATTTTTGAATCAATTCTCGCAAAGGACTGCAATCATGAGTTAGAATCCTCATATCAGCATTGCCATCATTAGCAGACCCTCGTCCACGGACATCGAATGATCCCTAATGCTTTTTAAATCTAAACACAAACAAAACTCAATGCGAGCATGAACAAATGAGATCTGTAAAAGATCAACCCGCAAATAACTCTGCGTCGGGGTCAAGGTTGAGGGGAGAGCAACGTTGGGAGTGATGAAAAAGGGTAAAAGAAGGCATAAAAATATATAAAGAAGTGATGGTTGGGAAGAATCAGTTTATACTGACATGAATGAGACTGTAGCGAAAAAAATTATGAAGCCAAGTTTTTTTTCTAATTATGAAGCGAAATAGGTGGCTGTAGCAAAATTTTTCTATTAATAAATAGTGATATTTATACATAATTATTACTGAATTATTAAAAATAAAAATATTATTTTATTTTATAATATTTCACAATTATTTTTTAATGACATTAATAAGTAATATTACTAATAATTAATAATTTAAATAATATCAACTTAACTATTACAAATAATGTCTCATAATAAAAAGATAAATTCCCTTAGTGACGTGCCTCTCATCGTTCCATGTAGAGAGAGAGAGAGAGAGAGAGAGAGAGAGAGAGAGAGAGTTCAAATTGATGATTCTCATAAAAATCTGGAATAATTTTTGAGGGTGGAACAGTCTCTTTTCTAGATAGTGGATCAAAAAATAGAACATTTTTGTTATAATAAATATTGATATTAGTAAAAAAATATTATTAACTATGAACAATAAAACAATTATTATTTTTATTATTTTTAATGTATTTGCAATTGAATGACATTAGCAAGTAATATTATTAACAATAATTATTAATTCATTAATTAATAATTTAAATAATATAAATTTAACTATTACAAATAATGTCTTACAATAGAAAGGTAAATTTCCTAACTAACATATGTCTCATCATTCCATTTGTCCAGTGCTTGGGGCTTTTCCCCCGTCCAACGTGCTGAGTCTTTAAATAAAAATAATAATACTATAAATAATTAATTAATAATTATCAATAAAAAGTAATTAACTGAACTGAACTATTATTTTATTAGCACTTTTGTTTCTTCAACCTTGTATTATTATTTAGAAATTTCTAATTCATCAAAAATCATTTAGTTATTTCTTAGCATGAAAAAAATTAGATCAATTGTATTAAAAAGACTATTAATATATAATATCATAAAATTACGAATAAGATTTAAACAGTAATTAGCAAGATTTAAATACTAGTTATTAATCTTTAACAATTAATATATAATTATCAAACTTAATATTAATACATTTGGAAGATAATTATTAATATTAGTCATTAATAAATTTAGTAACTAATAGTTAATAATTATTAATTATTAAATGATCCGAGAGGGAGAGGGAGAGAGAGAGAGAGAGAGAGAGAGAGAGAGAGAGAGAGAATTCCAGTGCCAATTGATGGTTCTTGTGAAAAACTTGGAATAATTTTGAAGCATGGAACATTCCCTTTTAATGAAATATTTTTGTTTCTGCTTCTAGTATTAATTATGACTAAAACTTCAGTTGTCTAACACCTGAAAACTTTTTTGATTTGAGTTTCGGTTAAAAGTTTCCAAACTCTTTAAAATTTGGTCCATAAAATGTTTCACTTCTAAAAAAAGTACTAGTTGACTAGGCCCCTCTGAAAAATGGAACAATTTTGGAGGATGGGACATTCTCTTTTTATTATAGTGGACAAAAAAAATAATTTTTGTAACCCTCAGTTATCGTTATACGTGTCACCGACATATACGATATAGAGTACGTAGGAAATAGACCAACCTGAGAACCAGACGGTACTAGTTGCAGTGTCACAAATTATTTTCTCATAGGTTAAATTTTTTGAAATTTTTTTAAACCTTTTTCCAAATTAGTTTGGAAACTGTTCAAGATCGGTGTCAACCGATGTAGATGATTAACTCAAAGATTTTTAATTCGCAAATGGGGTAAAAGTTCTAGCATCTACGTCTATAACAAGCTTTAAAATATTATTTTCTACTTTCAAGTATTTTTGACAATTTTCTGAATTAGTCCAAAATCGGGCCGAACGGGTATCGCCCGGTCTCACTAATTCTTTCGAGAGTTTTAATTGACAAACCGGTTGAAGTATTTACAATCTGATTTCACCATATATCTTAGACTAATAGTCTTTATTTGTCGTAAAATTTGGGGACTGTTCGGAACTAGTTAAATTTTGACCTAATTATTTAAATATAAGAAATTCTATAAAAATACCTAGGTTTCTTAATTCTTTTCTCTAATTTTCCACACTCTTCCATAACCGACCTTAATCCCTTCTCTAGTTTTCTACAACATTCTACACGTTTCATACTTAACCGACATTACGATATTTTTTAACCTCTCTACACTTTTCCTCAGTTGATATCTCAATATTATATAAACCCATTCCTTTTCACCTTAAACGAGCAAGCTTCTCTCTCTCTCTCTCTCTCTCTCTCTCTCTCTCTAACCCATCACCGACCTCACCCCAATGCCAGTCACCACCGCTGCCACGCCAGCAACCGCCGCCGCCCACTCCAGCACCTCCACGCCGGCCGCCCAACAACACCAGCACCCCACGCGAAATCAAAACCCCACCAACCACTTCCCCACCTCATTTCCTCCCGTTGACTGTTCCACACCACCACCACCACCGAGTTCTTCTAGCTCCGGCCATCGCGCCATCACCGGAGCCACCCCGTACATCTCCGGCACCACCAAAACCTCTCCGCCCTTCACCATCTTCCGTCGTCAAACACCACCCCACGCCGGTGCACATCGCCGGAAGCGTCACCGGAGCTCCGGCCTTCGCCAGAGCCGCGCGCGCAGCCGGACGCCACCGCGGCCACCTCCCGCCGCGACCAGCGGCCCCTGCGCCGCTGTCGCTGCCGCTGTTCACAGGGCGCGCGCGCACAGTGAAAAGAAAGAGAGAAAAACCCATAACGGGTTTCTCTTTAGACCCGATTCACAACCCGAAACCCGCAAACCTTTTTCATATAAAAGGTATTATAAAAGCAACCTGAACGTGTTTTGGACTAAAACGTGATCGTTTAACGTCTGAATCACGCGTTCTTGGTGTCGTTGGGATCAGGACAGCGAGCACATCCTTTATCAGGAAAGTGTTTCCCTGTATTTTTCTTATTTTCTTCAAATAAATCATGTATATACTTCATACCATCTGGTTGGTATATTCAATTTCCGATATGGTGGACATTCCTGATAAATTATCTATCCCTAAAGAGTTTGGTAAAGTTGAGCCTGGACTTACCCATATTGGATATTCATGATGATTATGGTTTAATATGCATGTGTATTCTTGTAATTTATCCCCGATACATGTTACTTGGGTATCCCTTTACATGACATTCCTGTTACACATACTTCTGTTATTGATTCCTGTTATCTGCACACACCACTAGGGAAAAGTCATAGGAACTTATCAGACCATGTTCGACTTATTGTAAAACAAACACTTGGGCTTGGGGAGACTTGACGTTTGATTAGTTCTTGTCAGGTGGACGTCTGGATCCATTGTTTGTCCCACTGCAGGGGACGTGGTAGTGCTGGCTACCATCTGTTATTGCCTCAAGACAACTCAAGCCACATGAGCAGAACTACCCAACTCATGACTTAGAATTGGCGGCTGTTATTTTCGCCCTGAAGATTTGGCGACATTATTTACTGGGAACTCGAGTGGAAATCTTCACAGACCATAAGAGTCTGAAATATATTTTCACCCAAAAAGAATTAAATATGAGACAGAGAAGATGGTTGGAACTCATGGCAGAGTGTGATCTTAATCTCCAGTACCATCCAGGACGTGTAAATGTGGTGCCTGATGCGTTAAGTAGGAGACCGGCTGCTATGATCCTCACACAACAGAAGAAGTTGATTGAGGAAATGAGAAGATTAACCCTGGAAGTGGTTATCCCAGGAGCAATAGCTCATTATATGGCACTACAACTCCAGTCATCTTTAATAGACAAGATAAAGGAGGCTCAGGCAGGTGACAAGCAACTCCAAAAGTTCAGGGGTCAGGTGGAAGCTGGACTGAGAAAGGATTTATTTCTTCATGAAGATGGCTCTTTGAGATATGGTGCGCGGTTATGCGTGCCTAAGGGAGATTTTAGACAAGAGTTATTGCTAGAAGCTCATACCTCTCCATATAACATTCATCCTGGTGGAACAAAGATGTATCGGGATCTGAAGCAACATTTTTGGTGGCATGGGATGAAAAGAGAAATAGCCAGATTTATATCTAAATGCCTTGTCTGTCAACAAGTAAAAGCAGAGCACCAGAGGACCGCTGGTTTATTGCAATCGCTTCCTATTCCGGAATAGAAGTGGGAACATATTACGATGGATTTTGTGACTACACTGCCAAGAAGTTCAAAAGGTCACAATGCTATCTGGGTAATAGTTGACAGACTGACCAAGAGTGCCCACTTTATCCCTTTTTGAGTGGGGCAGTCCACTGAGATTTTGGCAGAACGATATATGCAGGAGATAGTAAGATTGCATGGAGTTCCAGTGAGTATTGTGTCAGATCGAGGCACAAGGTTTTTATCCCATTTTTGGCAAAGCCTGCAAACTAGTCTGGGAAGCAAGTTAAAGTTTAGCACTGCTTACCATCCCCAGACTGATGGTCAATCTGAAAGAGTTAGACAGATTCGGGAAGACATGCTTCGAGCCTGTGTTGTGGATTTCAAGGGGTCCTGGGAAGATCACCTACATTTAGTTGAATTCTCATATAATAACAGTTACCAGACTAGTATTCAGATGTCACCATTTGAGGCTCTATATGGACGGAAATGTAGATCACCCGTGTGTTGGGATGACATTGGCGAACGAAAACTACTTGGACCAGAGCTGATAACTCAAACTGTGGATACAGTAATTCAAATCAGAAAGCATCTCCAAGCTGCACAGGACCGTCAGCGGAGATGGGCAGACTCTAAAAGGAGACCCTTGGAGTTTGTGATCGGGGATCATGTATTCCTTAAAATATCACCTATCCGGGGAGTTATCAGATTTGGAAGTAAAGGGAAGCTGAGTCCAAGATATATTGGACCATTTGAAGTCATAGAGTGAATTGGTGCAGTTGCTTATAAGCTGGCATTGCCTCCATCTTTGGAAGGAGTACATAATGTGTTTCATGTGTCTCAACTGCGGCAATATGTGCCTGATGAGAAGCGCATCCTTGATTATTCGGAATTGATGCTGAGACCGGATTTGACTTATGATGTTCAACTAGCAACAATACTTGATCGTAGAGAGAAGGTCCTTAAGAACAAGGTGATTTCTTTAGTTCGAATTGGTTGGGATTCAAATTCCCCGGGTGATTCCACCTGGGAACTGGAAGAAGAAGTTCGAGAGAAGTACCCTTACCTATTCTCTGACTCTCAGGTATCTTTATATAACTTGTTGCATTTTAAGTATCGAGTAAAATTTCGAGGATGAAATTTTTGTTAGCTCCCGTTTCCCGTTATTGTTTTAGCTCATTGAGTTCCCGTTACACGTTACAGCCTTAGCGGGCTGGCCCTGGTCTCAGCAGCCAGGGATCTGTTTAAGGCCGTGATCCCGGGTATGCACGGGATACACCCACCTGACCGGATCTCCTCGATTGTTAAGTCTCATGGCACATGTTTATGCATTCCTTAATCATGCTTGATTCTAGTATGATTCTTGTCGTCCCCTATTTAGAGCTCTTGTTTATTTCTTGTGCATGTTTATTCCTCGTTATTACTTTGTTTCATTCTATTTCCTTTGTACACTTGCTCGGTCGCATCTGTGACCCTGGGTTTGCTTGCCCAGATATAGAGTCCGTGGTTACACCCTCAGAGGAGGACGTGGAGTACCTAGACAGTTTGGCTGAGCGACTGTAGGACGGTTCGTGACCTGGTCGTCTCTTTTTGGCTTTCAGTATGTTTCATAGTTGTACAGCTGTTTTCTGTTCGAGTTATTGTATAATTATGCTGATGGACTCATATGTACTATGTTTTTGGACAGTGTTATGTACTCTTATTATATGTAATATATCATATCAGCAGTGTATTTACCTTATAAAGAATCTTGTACAAGTCTGCAGCAGGCTTAACGTGTATACGTAGGGACTCGTACCCAACGCGTACACGTCGCCGATCATGTCATGTCTTGTATTTTGGACAGTGGGGCGTGACAATTTTTTTTTGTTATAGTTCTATTTCTAGTTCTAATTGTGACTAACACCTTAAAAAGGTTCCAGTCCTGGTTCCAGTTGACTAACACCTAAAAGAGTTCTAGTTCTAGTTCTAGTTAAAATTTCCAATTGACTAACACCTTAAAAATTATTCCACAAAATATCCCATTTCTAGAAAAAGTTCCAGTTGAGTAGCCCCCAAATAAAATTCATCCTTTACTTTTTCCTTATTGGGCTTTTACTAAGTAAATTCTCATTAAATTATTTTGGTGTACAAAACTGTAGACGTGTTACTTTACAGAGAGAGAAGTAAACAATTAACAAATTATAAAAATTTCTTCAATTAAAGAAGAAAATACGGGTTGATTTAAGAGCTCACGCATCAAGATCACATCTAGCACTCGGATGGAGTCAAGCTCTTTTGATCAAGTTTGGATCGAGTCATCTTGAAGATGAAGATCGACGAGAAGACTTCGGTTTGTTTTGTTCTAGTTTTGTTTAGATCTTGTGTAAAGATAGTTTAGTCTTGATATGCTCAAGTTCACATACACACACAAGTTCATAACACTATTGGTTTCGGTTTAACCGTTTTGGATTTTTAAGAACATATCTTTCGTTTTCAAAAATTGATAGAATCAAAAGAAAGTTTTACATGGTTTAATGTATATTGGATTTCATCAATATACTTCTATGTTTCATATTGTCTAAAAATTTATTTTGATGTATATCTAGTTCATGGTTTCAAGTTTTATTTTTTTAATAAAACTTAGTTTTGGATTTAATATCAAAAACATAGATATTTCATTTATATGTGTATTGCATCATTTTCATACATGCTATGCTTCAAATATGGTTTAATATCTTGTTTTTGTATTTATACAAGTTTGGAGAAAATAGTTTTTCATTTCAAAGTTTGATTTATGAAAATACCGTTTTCGGTTTAAAGCTTTATTTCCATGCCTCAAAAATAGTTCAAATAGTATGTAATATGTGTTGATTTTTGATCACACATATTTGTATTTCAAATATTTATAAGAAGTTATTTTGAGAAATATATTGAGTTTTATGAGATTTTATAAAAATTTATCAAGTTATATTTTATGACCTATAACCCTGTCCTGAGCTGCTGGCGGTCGACCGACCGGTCGACCGGACCAGAGCTCAGTCGACTGGTCGGTCGACCGATGTGCACAAATACGTGCACGCTGCCTTGTCATTGGGTCGGTCGACCGCACGGTCTACCGATCCAGAGAGCTTGCTCTCTGGATCTGGTCCCGATCGACCGACCAGAGAGTCAGCTCTCTAGTTCTGGCCTCGGTCGATCGGGCGGTCAACCGTTAGGCATATTTGTTTAGGGCGGTCGACTGGGCGGTCGACCGACAGGCCATTCTGGGCCTGTTCTGGACCCCAACAGCTAGTTTTTCAAGGGCCTATAAATATGGGTCCTTGAGGGTTGTTTTCACCAAGATTTTCAAGTATAATTTTCCCCACCTTCTCAAGTATTTTTAACAAAGTTTTTAAAAGAGTTTTTGTGCCAAAATTCTCTATCTTTATTTATTTTCAAATTTTTTGAAAAATCAAAGAAAAGCTAGATTTGGGAAATTTGTTTTGTTCTTTATTTTACATATCTATCAAGAAGTTTTTCTCAAGTATTTTCTTTATTATTTTTTCCAAAATAATTTGTTTCCTCACATACTTAAGATATCATCTCAAATCTATTTTTAGGATCTTTGTATTGTGAGAAAAAATGTTTGTGATCTTTCAAGATCACCAAGAGAGAGTTTATAATCTTTGTGATCACCAAGTTACATTTTCCTTTGCTTTGTATTAGGCTTTGTGCCTCACCTCTTTGTGTAGAGATTTGTGTTTGAGAGAAGAGTTGTGTACTCTAAGTGTTAAGTTGTAATTCCTCGATGGAGGTCCCTTTGTAGAAGGTCCTGTGTAGACAGTAGAAATCCTTCTGTGTAAAGGCGGAGACGTAGAGCAGTGGCTCGAACCTCGAAACATATACTGGTGTTTGCGTTTGATCCACTATCTCTCAACTCTATCTCTCTTATAATTTGTATTACTTTACATTATTTATATTCATATGCTAGATATAGTTTGTGTGCCACTTGTGTTCTGAAAAACACCTAGAGTGGGGGGTGAATAGGTGTTAATGCTAATCTAATAATCTTTTTAAACAAGTATGAATATATGATGCAAACGGTCACTCAAAATAAGAAATTGAAGCCAAATTTCCCGTGAAGGGCTCTAGAACTTCTCCTCTTTGATTCCTCTAGATTATGAGTTGAGGCGCGTAATTGCTTTCTTGTTGTGATGAGTAAAGACTGGGAAATGCAAGTAATGAAATGGATGCAATAATGAAGTGCACACAAGATATATCACAAGATAGAAATGTAGAGCAATAAAGAGCAATAAGAAAATCAATCGCAAACACAAAGGATTTGTTTCGAGGTTCGAGCCACCGCTCTACGTCCCCGCCTTCACCACCGTGAAGAGTTTCCACTATATCCACTGAGGAAATTATAAAAGGTCTACCGAAGACCGGAGTACCGAACTCCACCAATCCAATCCTCTCCAAGAGAGGGATCTCAACACAAAGAACAAGTAACAAGGTGATCAACAAAGGACCACATACTTCTCTTTTACAACTCCTAATAGAATGAGGAAGTATTTTGGCTCAAGAAGTGTAGAGAAAAATTCAGTTGTAAAGTAGTACTAAATAGCTTGAAAAACAACTGAAAACTAGTAGCCAAAAATGCACTTAGAAAATTGAAAGCCTTTGAAAACTTTTCTTTCTTTTTGGGAACTTGAAAACAATAGGATTTTTCTTGTCTTTTGCAAGTGACCAATCCCCTCTATTTATAGGGATTAGAGGAAATCTAATCATCATTAAAACTAGCTTATTAGGTCAGAAAATAGCCCACAAAAAATCAGAGAGATCAGACCAAAACATCTCAATCAAATCCCATGATTAAATCTCTGAAAACTAGCCGTTATGGCTGCTGGTGGCTGTCGGTCGACCGGCCCGGTCAACCGACAGTCCATTGGCAAACTAGCCGTTGGACTCGGTCGACCGGCAGCCAAAGAAAAAAATATCACTTTGTTCTGTCGGTCGACTGGCCCGGTTGACCGACAAAACACAAGAGCAAAGGGCTTTCAGTCGGTCGACCGGTCCGGTCGACCGACAGACGTGCACAATCGTGCACGCCCTGACCACAAGGCTCAGTCGACCGGTCCGGTCGACCGATCATGCCTGAAATGGACCCGGTCGACCGGCCGGTCGACCGACAGGCCTGAAACAGGATTTTTCTAGGAAATTATTTGAACTTTGAAACATTTTCAAAATAATTTTGTAAGGCTATATGATTAAGTATCATGCTATAAAGGATGGTATACATGATATAAACAAGATATAAAATTATAAAAATTTTGAGTCATGTAAAACCATCAAGACATGATCCTAAATCAATTTCCCAAAACAAAAACGGTATTTTGAAAAATGAAGGTGTGTGTGTGTGTTTTCTTGAGCCAACTTAACATAACCTCATTCTTTAACAAACTAATTCTTACAAAGGTTCTAGGTGACTACAAGGTCTTCTCCATGGAATGATGCATAGCTTGAATCCTTAAACCCGAATTGAGACATCTTGAGTCAAACGATCCCGAATTGAGTCATCTTTAGGGAAGAGCACAACTAGAATCTTTAGAACCCTGAAACACACTTAAACACTAAAAAATGATTAGTACAAATAACTATATATGTTTTGTAATAATCAAAACTCAAAAACAGGGTGATTGTAACCTTGGGCCAACAATCTCCCCATTTTTGATGATGACAAAAAATATGAGTTATTTTTAAAAAATGGGAAAGGAGCTTGGAAGCTCCCTCTCAAATCATGCTATATGAATGAATGGCTATATACATAAAAGGTAGAAACTAAGAATTTTGACATAAGAGAGACATAAAACATATTGCTCAAAAACTCTTAACTCAAAAACTAACCTTGTATAACTCAAAAATCAAAACTCAAAACTAACTTGTTATAACTTAAAATTCAAAACTCAAAACTAACTTGTTATAACTTAAAAACTCAAAACTAACTTGTTATAACTTAAAATTCACTCTTAACTCAAAAACTAACCTTGTATAACTCAAAAACAAAAACTCAAAACTAACTTGTTATAACTTAAAATTCAAAACTCAAAACTAACTTGTTATAACTTAAAAACTCAAAACTAACTTGTTGTAACTTAAAATTCAAAACTCAAAACTAACTTACTCAAAACTAACTTGTTATAACTTAAAATTCAAAATGCATAACTTCAAAATAAAAATAAGCTATCTTTTTCTCCCCTTTTTGTCATACATCAAAAAGGGTAAACATAGTTAAAAAAATTTCTTCATAATTTCATAACACAAACATTCAATTCACCACAAATAAAGGAAAATCTAACATAGTCTAGGGGTTTTATAAAAATATCGGCAAGTTGAAAATCGGTAGAAACATAATCAATATCAATATCACCTTTCTCATAATGATCTCTATAAAAGTGATACCGAATGTTAATATGCTTAGTCTTACTATGTTGATTTGCATTTTTAGTCATATGAATAGTACTAGTATTATCACAAAATATTTTAATATGGTCAAAATGCAAATCATAGTCAAGGAGAGTATGTTTCATCCAAAGAACTTGTGCACAACAAGCTCCGGCCGCAACATACTCCGCCTCGGCGGTTGAGAGGGCTACCAAATTTTACTTTTTGGAAGACCAAGAAACAAGACAATTACCAAGAAATTGACATGTTCCACTTGTACTCTTCCTATCCACTCTACAACCCGCATAGTCGGCATCCGAAAAACTCGTCATGAAAAATTGTCCGGTTTTCGGATACCATAAACCCATTTCAATTGTGCCCTTAAGGTATCTAATAATGCATTTTACCGCAATCAAATGGGACTCTTTAGGACACGATTGAAATCGAGCACAAAGACATACACAAAACATAATGTTCGGCCTACTAACCATCAAATATAACAAGCTACCAATCATGCTACGATAAAGCTTAATGTCTACACTTGTACCTTGTTCTTCCTTGTCAAGCTTGGTGGTAGTTGCCATAGGAGTTTTACTTGTTTTAGCCCCTTCAAGCCCAAATCTCTTGATAAGTTCCTTTGTGTACTTGGCTTGGTTGATGAAGATCCCATCTTCCCTTTGCTTGATTTGGAGACTAAGAAAATAGTTAAGCTCACCCATCATAGACATCTCAAACTCTTCCTTCATGCATGATTCAAAAGCTTTGCAAAGATTTTCATTAGTAGAACCAAATATGATATCATCAACATATATTTGAACTATAAGTATATCATTTTCAACATGTTTTGTAAACAAAGTAGTATCTATTTTGAAAAACACCTAGAGGGGGGTGAATAGGTGTAAGTGCTAATCTAATAAACTTAATGCAAACTAAGTGCGCTAAATGCGGAAGCTAATGCAAATTATGCACAAACTAATACAATACAACAAGTGTAGCCGAATTCCCCTTGCGAGGCTCTGGACTAACTCCCCTTGATTCCCCTTGAAATGGGTTGAGGCGCTATGTGAAGCTCTTGTTGGATGAGTACAAGTTAGGCACACACACACAAGCAATCCAAGCAATAAGAAATATGTGCACACACAATCAAGCCAAGCAATCAAGGATAAATTACAATATGAAATAATGCAAGGCAACACAAGCAATAAGATATGGCAATATGAATTATGCTCAACACAAGCAAATATGATATGATGATATGAAGTATGATGCTTTGCACAATATAAATGAGAGAGAGTAGAGAGAAATTGGATCAAACGCTAACACAAAGATTTGTTTCGAGGTTCGAGTACCCAACTCTACATCCCCGCCTACACCACCGTGTAGGATTTCACAATCCACTATACGGAGTACCAAACTCCTCTCTCAACTTACAAAGCCACCGAGGCTATACAACCACAATCCACCTCTACCGAAGAGGAATACGGCCCGTAGCCAACTACAACAAACAAACCACACACCTCTACCGAAGAGGCTCACAACCAAACTCAATCACCTCTACCTAAGAGGGATCCACAACACAATCACCCGATCACCTCTACCGAAGAGGGATTTACAAATAAAAGGGTGTTTACAACAATGAGGTTTACAACAAACAACCTCAAACACTTCTCTTTCTCTTTCTTTTTCCACAAAAACAAAGATCCTAATAGTTTAGGATAGGTGATAGCTCAAGTGTGGAAATAATGTGTTTTTGAAAACCAGCAACAAAGAAAAACTACTTGGGAAATCACTTGTAAATGATTGAAAAGAAAAACAAAACAATCTCCCAAAACCCTAGCTTTCTTTGATTTTCCAAAAACCCAAAAACAAATAAGATGAAAACTTTTTAACTTAAAAAACTCTTTTAAAACTCTTTTAAACACTAGAGAAAGTCTGGAATTTTTAGCTCTAAAAATCTTGTCCAAAATAATGGAGAAATGGGGTATATATAGCCCCTAGGAAAAACTAGCCGTTAGGCTGATGTGGCAGTCTGACCAACTGCCGGTCGACCGGCCCGGTCGACCGCCAACGGTCAAAAATGTGACCGTTGGGCAGCAGCGGTCGACCGGTCCGGTCGACCGAAAATTCCCGAGAGCAGAGCTCTCAACTCGGTCGACCGGTCCGGTCGACCGACTACATGTGTCGCCAGCGTGCACGATTGTGCACATCGGTCGACCGACCCGGTCGACCGGCCACTTGGTGCGGTCGACCGGTCCGGTCGACCGAACTGGCCTGGCAGGCACAGTGCAGGGTCAGAAAAACAGTGTAAAATATTTTCTAAAAATCTTTTAACACTTCTAAAAAATTCACAAAATTTGTTTTATCATTTTATATTAAAACATACACCTGTGATAAAAATTTCAAGACAATATATCAACATATCAATTTATTTTTGTGTCTTGCAAATTTTATCAAAAACAAAACTTGTATTTTTATCAAACTTGATTTTTCCAAAACATGAATAGGGATTTCAAAATAAGTTTGTTTACCAAGTTAAAGCATGTATGTATAAATAGAAAACATCTACTATACATATAACAGTAAACTTGTTTTGATCAACTATTCATAAAAATCAAATATCAAATCATAAAACGTGTGTGTTTTGTGCACTTGAGCATATCAACTAAACTAAGCTTTACAAATGGATCTAAAACTCTATCTAAACTAGGATACCTAAGTCTTCTTGACGATCATCATCTTCAAGTAGACTTGCTCCAAAACTCCGTGATTCTCCAAGTGCAAAGGTATGATCTTTAAGCTTTGGCACCGGAATCAACATGAAAAGCTTCTAAACTCCTTGTTGAAGCTAATCACCAACTAATATCCTGTTAATGATCTGAAACTTAGAAACACAAGAATATTAGTAAACATAACTACATGAGTGTTGATCATCATCAAAACTAGAGTGGAAGGCCATTGGGCCAACAATCTCCCCCTTTTTGATGATGACAAAACTCATGGAGTTATATATGCATGGATTAAAGATAAGCTTCAAAGAAGCTCCCCCTTAACTCATGCATCACAATAAACATAATAGATATGCAATGAAAGCACATGATACTAAACAAAAGCATGCATCATATCTTATTATTTATCCCTATGCATGAACTTGGTATATGCAAAAACACAATCATGCATATATAAAAACAAAACTGCAAAAACACAATCATGCATATATAAAAACAAAACTCAAATTCTTCTCCCCCTTTTTGTCAATCATCAACAAAGGGGTAATCAAAACCATAAATAAAACGAGGGGTAAAAATCTTTCTCCCCCTTTTTGTCAATCAAAATAATACAAACAATGTTCTCCCCTTTTTGTCTAAAACAAAAAAACAAAATCAATAAGGGGTGACTACAAACATGATATCAATTAAAAATATGTCAATGAAGCATCTTGATACCAATTGTAATTAAACATAACAAATTACCAATTGTAAAACAACATAACAAATTTTGAATGTCTAAACACAAATTTTGATACCAATTGTAAGAATATATTTCATTTTGAAAAACATATAAACAAATTTGATGTTGATATCATATGTTCAAAATAACAACTTTTGATCATAAAGAGTGGGAGTACAAATACCAATTGAAATACAAAATCAAATTTTCTCCCCCTTTATGAAAAACAAACTAAAAACATGCATAGTCTTGATAACAATTTAAACGTAATCAATTTAAACAAAATTGAAACTCAAGCACTAGCATAAACACAAACATATATATGTATGGAAGATAGATATCAATAGAAATTGATATACTTGGAATTTAAAGCATACATACATACAAAACATATATGAGTATACAAGAAGATCAAAATGATACCAATTGAAAGAGTTCAATGATACCAATTGACATAACAATAAGTTCAAGTGTATACATCATATTATCTACCACCCAATCATAATTCAAGTTTTAAAGATTTTCAATTTAGGGCATACATGAACATGATCTCCCATCCTACCGCCCTTGAAGGTAGGGGTTTTCAAAGATAGATTTGAAAATGTAGTTTTGTTTGAAATTTACTACCAAAATGAAGAACATCGCAACTAGTTAAATGGAAAACTTGTTAACTAGCACGAAATCCTTCAAGCAAGGAATAAAACAAAATTGAAATTCACATGATAATTATCACTCTAACCAATAAAGCATAACTCATGAGAAACAAAACATGAGCAATAGATATGAGTGTACAAATAATATGTGAAGATCATAATTATGAAAAATATTTCATTAAGCTCAATTATTCCTTAAAACATAATTCCATCAAAAACATGAAAAATCATATAAAACTCCTTATTTAATCTTCAAGGCATATGTATGTCTAATACAAGCTAAAATATACATACATATCCAAAACTCAACGAGTCCACTAAATGAATATTCATGAAGGCACGTGGCTCAAAAAGATGTATATGTATAAGATTAGTTTGAACTAGATGGACATATACATGAAGTTAAACATAAATACATGAAACATGAAAAACTAAATTTTCATCACAACAAATTTCATTTCAAGGTATATGTATGAATTGTCAAACATGAAGTATACATACATATCCCTAAACACAATTGAGTCCAAATATAGATTTGCATGAAAGGCAAATGACTCAAGGGGTATACATGTATATCTTAAAGTTTGGCAATACGAACATATACATGAAGTGAAACACACAATCATAAAACAAATCCAAAAATGGAATACAAGTTTGAAATGTATGAATCATCAAAACTAGACTATACTAACACATGTAATGGGTTCAAATAAGCAATCAAGCCCAAACATACATAGATTTATTTGTAGCCCACTCTATGTACAAGTATATAACTAGTCTTAATGAAAACTAACACTTAAACATATATTCAAAACATGAAGCATCAAAAACACATATAAAAATCATCATGATAAAAGTCATCATGGAAAACTAAAACATGATTATTATGTGAATTCACATGTATTAGATTCATGATGTACATTATAGCTTAAACATGAGTGAGAACACTAAGTATGGGATCATATAAGCATGTGTGTCTCAAATACTATACATGTATGTCAAGGATCTAATAAACATGGAATGAACATACTAATCCAATGACAATAAAAACATGCTATAAACTATGAACATGAAAAGCATGTAAACAATAAATGGGAGTAAAGGATTGTTACCAAAAACGAAGAAGCAACTCTCCTTGTCTCCAAAACATGGTGGTCATCTCCACCAAATCTTCCCTTGAAAGTGATGCATCCAATAGATTTCCTTTAAGTCCGGAACGCATCCACTCCAAGGTGTCATCACTCTCACGTCATGTGAGAGCCCACACCTACATCAAAAATAATAGGAGGGGTGGTCTTTGGTACCCATATCTTCTTGGGTCCATGGGGGTTAGTACCTTCTCTAACCCAAACAAAATTCTTTGCTAAATTAGGAGTATGTAATCTATCATAACAAAATTTAGCAAGGTGGCCCTTACGTCCACAATGTGTACATGAGTACACATGAGCATACATGTGTTGATGGTGTCCGTGAGGAGCATGTGTATGCCGTGGAGGGTGTGCATGCATAGAAGTTGGAACTTGTTTCTTTCGAACCAAGGTTTCCAATCGTGAGTGGTTCATGGCACATTGGCTCATAGTGGAGCCCAAACAATCTACTCTCTTCTTAAGCATACAAATATCATCATTAATCTTAGAAGAAGAGGTACATGCATTAGGTAGTCTAGATGATGAGGCTACACTAGCATGGCAAACATGAGCATCAATTTTATTTTGCAAAACCATATTCTTATCTAAACAAGCATTCAACTCATTTGAAATAGAAATAATTTTATTTTTCAAATCAACATTCTCTTTTAAAACAAAATCTACTTTTGAAGACAAATTTTTATTTTTCTTCAAAAGAACATGGCAATCATTTTTATTTTTCAAAAAGTTATTTTCTTTAAGTGCAAGATCAAGTTGAGATTTTAATGAATCCCTTTCATTAGCAATCTCCTCTTTCTCTTGCAAAACAACATCAAGTCTAGCAATCAAATTTTTATTTTCATTATTAATGCCTAGACTCTTCTTTTTCAACAAGTTATATTTTTCTATTAGTTTTTCACAAACAATAGATAGTTCTTCATTTAAAGCATGGGGATCAACAAAATCATTTGAAGAACTAGCACAATCATTACTATCTAGGTGGGATTCCGAATGTACCTCAAGGGAGTCATTCCCTTGGACCATGAAGCATTGTGGATCGGATTCTCCACTAGATTCCTCTTCTTGAATTTGAACTTGAAGCTCCGAGGTGGTGGTGGTTGTCAATTTGTTCCACACTGCAAAGGCGGAATCAAAGTTAGAAACACATAAGAGATAATCTTTAGGAAGAGTGCTTCTAATGGCCTCTAGGGCTTGTGCATTGGCCCCTATATGATTGCAATCACCAAGATAACATCTCTTGGTGGCGGCAAGGAAGACATGCAAACCTAGGGTCTTTAGGTACATGGACATCCTATACTTCCAAACATCAATGTTGGAAGGGTCAAAGCTAGGAGGGGTCATGAAGTCCATGGTAAACTATATATGAATGTGCAAACAAACAAATGCAAATGAGATTAGCAAGCAAATGGATCACTCCTAGGATGTTAAGCCTAAGTATCAGGAGCACTAGCTCTGATACCAATTGAAAAACACCTAGAGGGGGGGTGAATAGGTGTAAGTGCTAATCTAATAAACTTAATGCAAACTAAGTGCGCTAAATGCGGAAGCTAATGCAAATTATGCACAAACTAATACAATACAACAAGTGTAGCCGAATTCCCCTTGCGAGGCTCTGGACTAACTCCCCTTGATTCCCCTTGAAATGGGTTGAGGCGCTATGTGAAGCTCTTGTTGGATGAGTACAAGTTAGGCACACACACACAAGCAATCCAAGCAATAAGAAATATGTGCACACACAATCAAGCCAAGCAATCAAGGATAAATTACAATATGAAATAATGCAAGGCAACACAAGCAATAAGATATGGCAATATGAATTATGCTCAACACAAGCAAATATGATATGATGATATGAAGTATGATGCTTTGCACAATATAAATGAGAGAGAGTAGAGAGAAATTGGATCAAACGCTAACACAAAGATTTGTTTCGAGGTTCGAGTACCCAACTCTACATCCCCGCCTACACCACCGTGTAGGATTTCCCAATCCACTATACGGAGTACCAAACTCCTCTCTCAACTTACAAAGCCACCGAGGCTATACAACCACAATCCACCTCTACCGAAGAGGGATACGGCCCTTAGCCAACTACAACAAACAAACCACACACCTCTACCGAAGAGGCTCACAACCAAACTCAATCACCTCTATCTAAGAGGGATCCACAACACAATCACCCGATCACCTCTACCGAAGAGGGATTCACAAATAAAAGGGTGTTTACAACAATGAGGTTTACAACAAACAACCTCAAACACTTCTCTTTCTCTTTCTTTTTCCACAAAAACAAAGATCCTAATAGTTTAGGATAGGTGATAGCTCAAGTGTGGAAATAATGTGTTTTTGGAAACCAGCAACAAAGAAAAACTACTTGGGAAATCACTTGTAAATGATTGAAAAGAAAAACAAAACAATCTCCCAAAACCCTAGCTTTCTTTGATTTTCCAAAAACCCAAAAACAAATAAGATGAAAACTTTTTAACTTAAAAAACTCTTTTAAAACTCTTTTAAACACTAGAGAAAGTCTGGAATTTTTAGCTCTAAAAATCTTGTCCAAAACAATGGAGAAATGGGGTATATATAGCCCCTAGGAAAAACTAGCCGTTAGGCTGATGTGGCAGTCTGACCAACTGCCGGTCGACCGGCCCGGTCGACCGCCAACGGTCAAAAATGTGACCGTTGGGCAGCAGCGGTCGACCGGTCCGGTCGACCGAAAATTCCCGAGAGCAGAGCTCTCAACTCGGTCGACCGGTCTGGTCGACCGACTACATGTGTCGCCAGCGTGCACGATTGTGCACATCGGTCGACCGACCCGGTCGACCGGCCACTTGGTGCGGTCGACCGGTCCGGTCGACCGAACTGGCCTGGCAGGCACAGTGCAGGGTCAGAAAAACAGTGTAAAATATTTTCTAAAAATCTTTTAACACTTCTAAAAAATTCACAAAATTTGTTTTATCATTTTATATTAAAACATACACCTGTGATAAAAATTTCAAGACAATATATCAACATATCAATTTATTTTTGTGTCTTGCAAATTTTATCAAAAACAAAACTTGTATTTTTATCAAACTTGATTTTTCCAAAACATGAATAGGGATTTCAAAATAAGTTTGTTTACCAAGTTAAAGCATGTATGTATAAATAGAAAACATCTACTATACATATAACAGTAAACTTGTTTTGATCAACTATTCATAAAAACCAAATATCAAATCATAAAACGTGTGTGTTTTGTGCACTTGAGCATATCAACTAAACTAAGCTTTACAAATGGATCTAAAACTCTATCTAAACTAGGATACCTAAGTCTTCTTGACGATCATCATCTTCAAGTAGACTTGCTCCAAAACTCCGTGATTCTCCAAGTGCAAAGGTATGATCTTTAAGCTTTGGCACCGGAATCAACATGAAAAGCTTCTAAACTCCTTGTTGAAGCTAATCACCAACTAATATCCTGTTAATGATCTGAAACTTAGAAACACAAGAATATTAGTAAACATAACTACATGAGTGTTGATCATCATCAAAACTAGAGTGGAAGGCCATTGGGCCAACATATTTTTCCTTTATTAAAACCATTAGAAATTAGAAAAGAGGAAAGTCTTTCATACCAAGCCCTAGGGGCTTGTTTTAAACCATAAAGAGCTTTGTCAAGTTTGAAAAAATCCGGATGTGTAGGATCAACAAACCCAGGGGGTTGTTCAACATACACCTCCTCTTCAATAAATCCATTTAAAAAGGCACTTTTTACATCCATTTGAAAAAGTTTAAAATCTTTATAAGAAGCAAATGCAAGTTTCATCCGTATGGCTTCAAGCCGTGCTACGGGTGTAAAGGTTTCCTCAAAATCGATACCTTCGACTTGAGTGTAACCTTGAGCCACTAACTAGCTTTATTCCTAATAACATTTCCCGACTCATCCAACTTGTTCTTAAAGATCCACTTAGTACCAATTGTTGATCTATCGTGGGGCCTAGGAACAAGATGCCAAGCTTGGTTGCACTCAAATTGATTGAGCTCCTCTTGCATGGCTAGCAACCAATATGAGTCGCCCTCGGCTTTAAGAATGTTCTTTGGTTCAAAGTGAGAAATAAACACACAGTGTCTACAAAATCATAAAGTTTAGAACGAGTAGTTGCCCCTTTTGATACTTCACCTATAATAAGATCCTTGGGATAATGTGGATTGTATCTCCAATCTTTTGAAAGTGGTTGAATAGTCTCCACTTCAACTTCTTGAATTTCATTTCCTTGTACCTCATTTTCTTGAACTTCATTTCCTTCATCATCCTTTGGCAAGTCTTCAATAGTAGGTGAGTCCTTCAAGGTAGTTCTCTCCATGTCTTCATTTAAGGAATCTATTTCTATAACATTCTTTACAAACACATTAGATTCTTGAAACTTTACATGTATAGATTCTTCAATAGTCAAGGATGACTTATTAAAAACTCTATAAGTTTTACTAGTATTAGAATAACCAACAAAAACTGCTTCATAAGACTTTGCATCAAATTTACCTAAATTATCTTTAGTATTCAAAACAAAGCATTTACAACCAAAAACTTTAAAGTATGAAACATTTGGCTTTCTAGAAAAATAGATCTCAAAAGATATTTTTGAAGTATTTTTGCATAAGAAAACTCTATTTGATATGTAGCAAGATGTGTTAACGGCTTTGGCCCATAGATAATGAGGGAGACCATATTCATTAATCATTGTCCTAGCCATCTCTTGTAATATCCGATTTTTCCTCTTAACGACTCCATTTTGTTGTGGAGTTCTAGGACAAGATAGTTCATGCTTAATTCCATGTTCTTCACAAAAAGTGGTAAAGGGGGTATTATTGAATTCACCACCTCTATCACTTCTTATCCTTAAAATAGAAGAATCTTTCTCCTTTTCAACTCTTTTCTTAAAGGCTTGAAAATATGAAAAGGCTTGATTTTTGTGTTCTAAAAAGAAAACCCAAGTAAAACGCGAGAAATCATCAACTAAAACAAAAGCAAAACGATTCCCACTTAGACTTTTGGTTTGAGTAGGACCAAACAAATCCATATGGATCAACTCCAAGGGACATGATGTCATGATATCCTTGATTGACTTGAAAGAGGACTTGGTTTGTTTCCCAAGTTGGCACGCATCGCAAATGCGGTCATTTTCAAAGTTCAAGTAAGGAATACCTTTCACCATTTCCTTATTGTTTAATCTAGATAGATGGTCAAAAAAAATGTGGCCTAATGTTCTATGCCACAACCAAGAGTCATCATCGAGGGCTTTCAAACAAGTAGCATTGCATAGCATATGAGACATGTCAATCATGTATACATTGCATTCACGAAATCCAAAAAATATACATGTGTTGGATTGTCATCAATAACTTTACATGCTATGTTATCAAAAATAACATCAAAACCTTTGTCACAAAGTTGACTAACACTCAAGAGATTATGCTTGAGGCTATCAACTAAAACAACATTTTCTATTAAAGGAGATGTACCAAGTTTAACATTACCAATACCAATGATTTTTCCTTTGGCATCATCTCTAAAGGTGACGGTGCCACCTTCATGGTATCTTGATAGGGTTGCAAAGTTGTTAATATCCCAAGTCATGTGCCTTGAGCAACCACTATCAAGATACCACAACCCTTTACGTCGTTGGGCCTTGGAATGTACCTACATCATTTAACAAATTTGTTGACTTTGGTACCCAAACTTTCTTGGGTCCTTGAAAGTTAGTATTCCGAACCCAAACATTATTATGCGATGCATTAAGCCTATCATAGCAAAATTTAACCAAATGACCTTTATGGCCATAATATGTGTATGAAAAAACTTTAATATACATGAATGCATGATGTGTGTGTGGAGTGTGGGCATGTTTAGGGTGTTTGGTATGATGTAAAGGTTGTGATTTATGAACATGAGCATGAATAGCATGTGAATATTTCTTTGGGACTTGTTTCTTAGGAAACATAGCCTCTAGTCTATTCTTATCAAATTCACATTTTTTTAAAACTACTCCTAATGAATCAATTTTCTCTTTTAGCATGGAAATTTTATTTTCATTAATTTGTGAAAATTTACTTTTGCAAGAAATTTTATAGTTATCAAAGTCTTTTTGTGTAGAAACAAGACTAGAAAGTAATTCCTCCTTTTCTTTTGTAAGAGTGAAAACTTTATGATTTAGAGATTCATTTTCCTTTTTTATTTTCAAATATTTCTTCTTGAGAAAATCATAGTTATGAGATAGTTCTTCAAAAACTTCTCCTAGTTCATCCATGGATAGATCACAATCAATGGAAGTGTCGGGAGTTACCTTGCTTGTGCTTTCATTAGCCATGAAGCACATGTTGGCGGTGTCGACTTCCTCATTGGATTCACTCTCCGAATCCCAAGTAGCCTTTAAAGCTTTCTTCTTGTACGACTTCTTGGAGGTGGAGGGCTTGGCTTTTGCTTTTTCCGGACATTCCGCAACAATGTGACCCGGCTTTTGGCAATTGAAGCAAATGATTTTCTTCTCTTCTTTACCTTGCCATCTCCTTCTATTTTGAAACTTTGCGTTGTTGTACATTTTCCGAATGTTCTTTACAAGAAGAGAAAGCTCTTCATCATCTTCTTCTTCATCATTTTTGTCAGAGTATGTGGAATAACTTTTGAAGGCAATAGCTTTCTTCTTGGAAGGAGCCATTTCTTCTCTTGCTTTTCTTTCCATCTCATGGGTCTTGAGGTTTCCAATGAGACCTATAAGCTCCATCTCTTCCTTGTCATTGAGCTCCTTCAAATTAGTGGCTTTGACTTCCCAAGATGGAGGGAGTGCACGGATGATCTTCCTTACTCTTTGGTCGTTGTCAATGACGTCACCTAAAGAAGAAAGTCCATCAGTAATCTTTGTAAATTTAGTAACCATATCATCTATGGTTTCATTCTCATGCATAGAAAAATTTTCATATTGGGAACGAAGAAGGTCTATTTTTGCCCACTTTACTTGTGAAGTTCCCTAATGAGTGACAAGCAAGTGAGTCCAAATCTCATGGGCGGATTTCTAATGAATGACTCTAGAAATATCATCGTCATTAAGAGCTTGAAGTAAGACATAGTGTGCCCTAGCATTAGCGTCAAACTCTTTTGTGTCAATATCGAACCAAGTGTCCTCATCACCGGTGGGTGCACTAAATGGTTTGATCACCGATTTTGCAACCCGGCTTCCTAGGGATTGCAAAAACACGGTCATCTTAACCTTCCATATGGGAAAGTCAAGGCCATCAAACTTGGGTGGGGTCTTAATTCCTTCAGCCATTTTTACTAAGTGTATGAGGATGAAAAAATGAATAGAATGATTAGCAATAAAGGATCTCTCTAAGGTTGTTAAGCAAGAGCCTAGAGACTAACGCTCTGATACCAATTGAAAAACACCTAGAGGGGGGGTGAATAGGTGTTAATGCTAATCTAATGATCTTTTTAAACAAGTATGAATATATGATGCAAATGGTCACTCAAAACAAGAAATTGAAGCCGAATTCCCCGTGAAGGGCTCTAGAACTTCTCCTCTTTGATTCCTCTAGATTATAAGTTGAGGCGCATAATTGCTTTCTTGTTGTGATGAGTAAAGACCGGAAAATGCAAGTAATAAAATGGATGCAATAATGAAGTGCACATCACAAGATAGAAATGTAGAGCAATAAAGAGCAATAAGAAAATAAATCACAAACACAAAGGATTTGTTTCGAGGTTCGAGCCACCGCTCTACGTCCCTGCCTTCACCACTGTGAAGGGTTTCCACTATATCCACCGAGAAAATTACAAAAGGTCTACCGAAGACCGGAGTACCGAACTCTACCAATCCAATCCTCTCCAAGAGAGGGATCTCAACACAAAGAACAAGTAACAAGGTGATCAACAAAGGACCACACACTTCTCTTTTACAACTCCTAATAGAATGAGGAAGTATTTTGGATCAAGAAGTGTAGAGAAAAATTTGGTTGTAAAGTAGTACTAAATAGCTTGAAAAACAACTGAAAACTAGTAGCCAAAAATGCACTTAGAAAATTAAAAGCCTTTGAAAACTTTTCTTTCTTTTTGGAAACTTGAAAACAATAGGATTTTTCTTGTCTTTTGCAAATGACCAATCCCCTCTATTTATAGGGATTAGAGGAAATCTAATCATCATTAAAACTAGCTTATTAGGTCAGAAAATAGCCCACAAAAAATCAGAGAGATCAGACCAAAACATCTCAATCAAATCCCATGATTAAATCTCTGAAAACTAGCCGTTATGGCTGCTGGCGGCTGTCGGTCGACCGGCCCGGTCGACCGACAGTCCATTGGCAAACTAGCCATTGGTCGACCGGCAGCCAAAGAAAAAAAAATATCACTTTGTTCTGTCGGTCGATTGGCCCGGTCGACCGACAAAACCCGAAAGCAAAAGGCTTCCAGTCGGTTGACCGGTCCGGTCGACTGACAGACATGCACAAACGTGCACACCCTAACCACAAGGCTCGGTCGACCGGTCCGGTCGACCGATCAGGCCTGAAATGGACCCGGTCGACCGACCGGTCGACCAACAGGCCTGAAATAGGATTTTTCTAAGAAATTATTTGAACTTTGAAACATTTTCAAAATAATTTTGTAAGGCTATATGATTAAGTATCATGCTATAAAGGATGGTATACATGATATATACAAGATATGAAATTATAAAAATTTTGAGTCATGTAAAACCATCAAGACATGATCCTAAATCAATTTCCCAAAACAAAAACGGTATTTTGAAAAATGAAGGTGTGTGTGTGTTTTCTTGAGCCAACTTAACATAACCTTATTCTTTAACAAACTAATTCTTACAAAGGTTCTAGGTGACTACAAGGTCTTCTCCATGGAATGATGCATAGCTTGAATCCTTGAACCCGAATTGAGACATCTTGAGTCAAACGATCCCAAATTGAGTCATCTTTAGGGAAGAGCACAACTAGAATCTTTAGAACCCTGAAAACACACTTAAACACTAAAAAACAATTAGTACAAATAACTATATATGTTTTGTAATCATCAAAACTCAAAAACTGGGTGATTGTAACCTTGGGCCAACATGTTCAACCAAGAGAGCTTTTAAAGCACTTCAACTCTTAATCTAGAGGAATCTCGAGGAGTAGTTCCAGATCCCTTTACGAGAAATTCGGGCTCATTCTTAGTTACACATAGTGTGTTAACAAATTAGTTTTTAGTTCTGCATCATTTGTCCTAGATTAGCTTGTACACCTATTCACCCCTTCTAGGTGTACTTACAATTGGTATCAAAGCCTACTCTCCTGATATTCAGCTTAACCATCTAGGAGTGTGATCCTTGGATTGCTTATCTAGTTTTGGTTTGCACACATATAGATTATACACTCATAGATTTTCTTGCCCCTCCTATGTATGATGTTTCCTACATTGGCATATGGAAATTTAAGATGAGTGCCTACCTCAAAGCCTTAGGATTGCATGTTTATCTTGTCACTACCAAGAAATCTTATCTTGGTAATGATAAGTACCTACAGGCTAATACACAAGCCTTAGAAGCATTAAAGCACACACTTAGTAAAGATCACATTTTTTTGATTTCTAATTGTGATTCCATTTTTCAGTGTGAAACATATTGACCTCTCCCGAGCAACAAACGATAAACAAGGTGGAGAAAGAATCTAGTGGAGATGAGTCCGACCAAACTTGCTTCATGGTGCAAGGGAATGACTCCCTTGAGGTAATTTCGGATACTCAACTAGATATAGTGCTAGCTTTACATGTGATGATAATGCTATAAATGCACATGCTTTAAATGAAGAACTTTCTATGTTTTATGAAAACTTGCTTTCAAAGTACAAAGCTTTGAAAAGCAAGAGTTTTGATTTAAAAAGAGAAAATGAGAATTTATTTTTTAAATTTGATTTGATTTTGCAAGAAAGGGTTGAGATTTCAAATGAGAGACGCATTGAAAGTCCAACTTAATCTTGCTTTGAAAGAAAACGAAAATTTGAAAAATAAACATGAGTTTGATCATGTTTTTGAAGAAAAATGAAGTTTTGTCTTCAAAACATGATTTTGTTTTAAAAAAAATTATTCTTTAAAAAACAAAATTGTTTTAATTTCTAATGAGTTAGAATGCATTTCTTTAGAAAATGTTTCCTTGAAAAATGATTTTACTTCCCATTCTTGTCATGATTCTATTGTTATACCTCCTATTGATAAGAATGCTTGCTCTCCTTCTTCAATTTTTAAAAATGATATTTGTATTTTGAAGCAGAGTGTAGATTGTTTGGGCTCTACTTTGAGCCAATGTGTCATAAACCACACAAGATTGGAATCTATAGTTTGAAAGAAATATACTCCATATATGCATGCACATCCTTCACGGCATACACATGCTCATCATACTTACATACATGATTATATGTATTTTAATGTGTACATTTGTACATATTGTGGTTGCACGGGCCACCTTGCAAAGTTTTATTATGATAGATTAAATGATTCTAATTATGCAAGAAATATGTTTGGGTTAGGAAATGTGCTAACCCCCATGGACTGAAGAAAGTATTAGTACCAAAATTCACCCCTATTTCATTTGTTGTAGGTGGGGCTCTCACAAGACGTAAGAGTATCGGTGCCTTGATGGTGGATGTGATCTGAGCTAAAGGATCACAATTTATGGATGCACCACTTTCAAGGATGTTTGGTGGGAGGACCACCATGGTTTAGAGACTTAGAGATTAACTCATTAGTTTTGGTAACTATCTCTAACTCTTATTATTATTTATATACTTTTATTGATGATTTTTAGCATGTCATTGTTTTAATGCTCATTATGTTAATGCAATGTTTATTAAACTTGTGATATACATGTATACTATTTGAGATACACCCATGTTCATATGAATTCATATTTTTATGTTCTCACTTTAGTTTAGCTATTATGTATATCCTAGTATTAATAACACTTGCATTCATCTTAATGATCATGTTTTTCATATTTTTATGCTTCATATTTTGATTACTTATTTAGATATAGTTTTCATTAAAACTTGTATTTATATTTGTACAATTAGTGAGTTACACTTGATTATTATGTGTTTATACTTCATTGCTCATTTGTACTCATTACATGTACTTGTATAACTTTATTTTGATAATTCTCGCATCTTTACTTATTTTTCTTATTTTGTACATGTTTTCGTGTTTTGCTTCATGTATATGTTAATTTTGTCCAAAACTATAGATATATATGTCTATCCTAGAGCCACTTGCCTTCATGTAATATTCTTTTGTGGACTCATTTATGTTTAGGATATATATGTATGCCTTTAGTTTTGATAAAACATACATATACCTTGAAGTTTGTTTTATTTTAATAAAAATAGAATTTCTCATGTTTGATGATTTTCATGTTTTTGTGTAAGGAATTTCATGTGAGCTTTATTGATTTATTTTCATAATTATGTTTCTTATATGATTCTTGTACTCTACATCATCTTGTTTATTCATGATTTTAGATTCATGAGAATTTTTGTGCATTATAGACTTTGAGTGTCAATTATTGTGTATCTAGCATGTCATTATGGAATATATATTTTTTTATTCCTTACTTGAAGGATTTCGTACTTATTTTTAAAATTACCATAAAACTAGTTTCGTTATTCTTCAATTTGGTAGTGTTTTTAAAATAATGCAAGAATGACCTTTAAATTTTATTTTTGAAAACCTCTACCTTTCAAGGGCGGTTAGATGGGCGATACCCTTAATTGAATATTTTTCAATCATGTACATGATAGGGTGGTAGGTATGAGATATACATGTTCTTCATGAAGACTCATTTTTGTATACTCATATTTTTTCCTATATGTATGCATCTTAATTTTAGTTGATATTATATTGCTCTGATCATACATACATATAAATATTTTTCTCGCACTTATTTTACAATGTCCATATAGTTTTAAAGCACAAATTTGATTTCATGCTAAGCTTGATGTAGTTCTTAATGATAATTGATATCTTTACAGGCTTATGCAATGTTTTTATTGGTATTTCATAAAGGGGAGAAAAATTCTTGTTTTATCTTTTAATTAGTTTTTATCCCACTTTTTATGATGAAAAATATTTTATTTTGGTATATGCTAACATTTTTAATATATGCATCAATAATATTAAATTGGTATTATTCTCAATTTGGTATCTTTATTACAAAATAATTTTAGTATTTACATAAAAAAATTTAATTTTTACATTCAATTGGTATCATATCCTTCTATTGGTGTCAATTGGTAAAAAGAATGTTTTATTTTCAAGAAGATATTTTCATTTTCTATTGGTTTCTTTCAATTGAATGTATTTTATTAGTATGAAAATTTTGTTTTAAAAAAATATATGTTTATTGGTATTATTTATTTGCCTTCACCCCTTTGTTGATGAGTGACAATAAGGGGGAGAAGAATTTGAGATTATATATTCATGTTTAATTAATTGTTTATGCATATATATATATATATATATATATATATATATATATATATATATATATATATATATATATATATATATATATATATATATATATATATATATATATATATATTGGTATTTTGAGCTTACATTGAATATCTATTTGTATATATTCATATGCAAAGTTAAGTGAGAGCTTCTATGAAGTTTATTCTTAATCTATACATATATAACCTTATAAGTTCTGTCATCATCAAAAAGGGGGAGATTGTTGATCAAGAGGCCTTTAACCTTAGTTTTGATGACTAACTTATGAAGGTTAGTTTGCTAATGATCTTGTGTTTAATAAGTTTCAAATATTGATCAAGATCTCAGTAGATTTTCAGCTTCAACAAAGAATTCAAAGTTAATTTTGGAGCTAATACGGGTTGATTAAAGAGCTCGAGTGTCATGATCACATCTAGCACTCGGATGAAGTCAAACTCTTTGGATTAAGTTTGGATCAAGTCGTCTTGAAGATGAAGATCAATGAGAAGACTTCAGTTTGTTTTGTTTTAGTTTTGTATAGGTCTTGTGTAAAGATAGTTTAGTCTTGATATGCTCAAGTTCCCACATACACACAAGTTCAAAAGTTTATTGGTTTTAGTTTAACTGTTTTGGATTTTCAAGAAAATATCTTTCATTTTCATGAATAGATAGAATCAAAAGAAAGTTTTAAATAGTTTAATGTATATTGAATTTCATCAATATACATTTATGTTTATATTGTTTAAAAACTTATTTTGATGTATATCTAGTTCATGGTTTCAAGTTTTATTTTTTTAACAAAACTTAGTTTTGGATTTAATGTTGAAAACATAGATATTTCATTTATATGTGTATTGGATCATTTTCATACACACTATGTTTCAGATATGATTTAATATCTTATTTTTATATTTATACAAGTTTTGGAGAAAACGGTTTTTCATTTCAAAGTTTGGTTTATGAAAAATACCATTTCCTATTTAAAACTTTATTTCCATGCCTCAAAAATAGTTCAAATAGTTTGTAATTTGTGTTGATTTTTGATCACACATATTTGTACTTAAAATATTTGTAAGAACTTATTTTTGTGAAATTTATAGAGTTTTATGTGATTTTATAGGAATTCATTAAGATAGATTTGATGACCGATAACCCTGTGCTGAGCCTGCTGGCGGTCAACCGGACCAGAGCTCGGTTGACCAGTCGGTCAACCGATGTGCCCAGATACGTACACCCTACCTTGGCCTTGGGCCGGTCGACCACACGGTTGACCGACCAGAGAGTTCGCTCTCTGGTTCTGGCCTTAGTTAACCAGGCGGTTGACCACTAGGCATATTTGCCTTGGGCGATCGACCAGTAACCCCAATGGTCAGAAATTTGACAGTTGGCTATTCTGGGCCTGTTCTATACCCCAACGACTAGTTTTCCAAGGGCCTATAAATATGGGTCCTTGAGGGCTATTTTCACCAAGATTTCAAGTGCAATTTTTCTCACCTTCTCAAGTGTTTTTTACAAAGTTTTTAAGAGATATTTTCTGCCAAAATTCTCTATTTTTATTTGTTTCAAAGTTTTTAGAAAATCAAAGAAAAGCTAGATTTGGAAAATTTGTTTTGTTCTTCATTTTACATATCTATCAAGAAGTTTTTCCCAAGTGTTTTCTTTATTATTTCTTTTCCAAAATACTTTGTTTCTCACATACTTAAGCTATCATATCAAATCTATCTTTAGGATCTTTGTATTGTGAGAAAAATTGTTTGTGATCTTTTAGGATCACCAAAAGAGATCACCAAGTTGTATTTTCCTTTGCTTTGTGTTAGGTTTTGTGCCTCACCTCGTGTGTAGAGGTTTGTGTTTGAGAGAGGAGTTGTGTACTCCAAGTGTTGAGTTGTAATTTCTCGGTGGAGGTCCCTTTGTGAAAGGTCCTGTGTGGACATTATGAAAATCCTTCTGTGTGAAGGTGGGGACGTTGAGCAGTGGCTCGAACCTCGAAACATATCCTGGTGTTTGCGTTTGATCCGCTATCTTTCAACTCTATCTCTCTTATATCTTACATTATTTTTATTGTTCATAATCATATGCTAGATATAGTTTGTGTGCCCACATTTGTGTTCAACCGAGAGAGCTTTTAAAGCGCCTCAACTCTTAGTCCAGAGAAATCTAGAGGAGTAGTTTCAGAGCCCTTCACTGGAAATTCGGGCTCACTCTTGATTACACATAGTGTGTTACCAAATTAGTTTTTAATTCCGCATCATTTATTCTAGATTAGCTTGCACACCTATTTACCCCCCCTCTAGGTATACTTACACATTTATCATATTATTCAAATTAAAAGCTATTTAACTAAAAAATTATCTTTAAGAAATTACCTTAAACTTTTGGGAATATGCCTGGAACCTATCATAATTTTTTTTAAGAAACTATGATAAACTTAACAATTGATGAATATCACCCATATGTTGTTAATGAACTAATTTTACCCTTTATATTTTTAGAAAATCTTAATTTACATATTAATTAAAAAAGGAAAAAATTGTTTTCTCCATGGAGCTCAAATCGATGTCGATGGAGCTTGGATCAGAGATCTGGTTCGAGCTCTATAGCTATGTGTGGTGGATAACAAATGGCTTACCATGGACCGAACCCACCACAAGTGATTTGACGCTCTCCCCATATGGTATCTGCATGAGAATACACGGAAAAAGACACCTTTCAGGTTAAGAGCACTCATATGATGTCGGTCTAAAACTCTTGAGCATGAGAATCAAAAGGTGGAATGAGAGGAAGGACCGACAAAGAAAATGTCTCATTTCAGCTATAGATGATTCTATTCCTGCTTCTTCTCCTAAACCATCACTTACACGATCATCACTTGTTGAAACTTATCCTTCAACTCTTTCCTCTTTCAACTATTTGAAACCCGAGGAGATTAATTATCATTGTCTCTATAGGATTCTTATTGCACTCTCAGATAGTCTATATGATATTTATTATGAATATAAGAGTGCTAAAGAACTGTGGACAATACTTTAGGAAGAATATGACCTCGATGATGCTGAAATCGAAAGTTCACCTCCTCTTACTTTAATGAATTCATGATGTCTGACAACAAACCTATCAATGATCAACTTTATGAATTTTAAGATTTTATTTGACACCTTCAATCGAAAGAAAATCAATTCTCTAACGATTACAAGGTGTCATATTCATTGATAAACTACCTCCTTCATGGTCAGCCATTGCTGGGAACCTCCGTCACAAGTAAGGTGACCTTACCCTTGTTCAAGCCCTTAAAGCGATTCACATAAAAGATCAACATAGGCAAAATTTCAAATCCAACTCTGAACTGAAAGTTAAAGTCAATTTGGTGGAGGATAAGCCTAAGCGAAATTTCATGAATCCCAAGGCAAGAAATTCAAGAAACCCAATCACTTTCATTCTTCTCCTCATGCAAACTCTTATTCTCTCAAACCTTCACAATCTTCCTCCTTCAAACTCAAAACTTCTAGCCAGAAGATCTATGGAAGATTTTGCTATGTCTGAAGAAGAATCAATCACTTGGCGCCATAATATTTCAAACAGAAGACGGAACCAGTCAAGGCTCAACCAAGAGGAAACGGAGGAAATGGCAGGCATAGGGTCAATATGGTGGAACTGAACTCCAACTCTTTTAGGTTAGATTTATCTCTTCCTATTGTCAACTCTATCACTTTCTTTGGATTGGTAGTTAGACTCATGTACCAATATTCATGTCTGCACTGGTTGCTCCTGGTTCAAATCCTATCAGGAACAACATGGAGAAAGCGTGAGCCTGATAGATTACTCTACAAGAGAGATAAAGGGAACTGGATGCATTGATCTCAGAATGACCTCCGGAAAACTTCTGACTCTTCAAGGTGTCTTGCATGTATTCACACTTTGGAGAAGTCTAATCAATGAATCATCTCTTCTTAGAGTTGGCTATAGGATTGTCAAGGAATCTAATAAGTTTGTAATCTCCAAATCAATTATTTTTTTTATAAAAGGTTTTGTTTGTGATGGACCTTTCTGGCTCAATGTAATCAATCTTTCTGATATTAAACTTTCTATTCTTGTTGCTTAGAATATGGAGCCTTTTGATATCTGGCAGGTAGATTGGGGACATGTCAATTTCAATTATATCAAGAAAATTATTAACTTGAATCTTATTCCTAAATTCTCTTTTGACTCAACTTCTAAATATGAAATATGTGTTCAAGGAAAACATATCCAAACACCTTTTCAATCTATCACTTGGAATTTTGAACCCTTCGAACTGATTTATAGTGATGTGTGTGACTCAAATAGAGTTCTCACTCGATGCAGCAGAAGATACTTTGCGACATTCATTGATGATCATTACAAATTCTATTACACCTATCTATCCAATTCCAAAGACGAAGTTCTCGATTGGTTCAAAGTGTATAAAGGCAAAGATGAGAACCAACTTGACAAGAAGATCAAAAAGATCTGATCGTGTGGGGGCGGGGGAGGGGAGTATATATGAAATGATATGTCAGGATTTGGCCAAGAACACAACATTATTCATGAGGTAACTGCTTGATCGGGGTGGAACGAGCACTTTAAAATGTGTGTTTTGTGAAATAAATGAATATGTATGTGTGCTAATGTTCCCTCGATACTTCCATTATAGCATTGACTCAACGAGTCGAATCCACAAGGACGGGAGGCGATAAAAGCATTAACAGTTTTTATTCACGTTGGTTGTTAACAAGTCTTTTTTGTTTAAAGAATTAGAAAAAGAAAATAAAAGAAAAGAAATCAGAAAGTGATAGGTGAAGAAGGCGATGAAAGCGATGTGAAAATAGAAGATAAGTGATTTGAAAAATAAAATAGAAAAGAAGATGTAGCTTGTCGTAAAAAAAATGAAAACAATGATAAAAATAATGATAGAAAAAAATTGTAAAAGAGTTTGGAATTGGTTTTTAAAACAAAGTAAAAGAAAACTCATGGCTACCAACTACTAATTGCTCCACTAACCATGCTAACCTTTTAGTGATAGTTGTCTCACATGGATCTTTGGCCATCACTAATCCTTAACTTCAAGAGACGATACAGAGCATGGCCCATAAGATTGTTCGCTACATTCAAACAATACATCCATACCACATAACAAATTGCAAACTACAATTAAATCATCAAAACCGGTTAGAGGTGAGCATAAAATTAAGAAGACATAGCAAGTTAGCAAGTTAATCGGTTAGGTGTTAGAAATATAGAATGTTAGAATCCATCATCATGAGCCATCAATGGCTCTTACAAGAGCGAGGCCTTATAAAGGCTACTAGATTCATGTAGATTATCAAGTAAGTGATTGATGGTTAGTGGTTAGTAGTTAGATTGCCATAAGAAGAAGAAATTAGCTAAGCATCATGTAAAAGATGAAGAAGATTACAATGGAGAAGAAAGGAGACACCTTTATATAGATTGTCACCATCTATAACATCAATCTCTCTCTTTCTCTCTCTGAATCACTCTGCCCTAATACATGATCTAAAAGAAAAGAAAATACAAA
This sequence comes from Agave tequilana, assembly GCA_038442645.1. NCBI lineage: Eukaryota > Viridiplantae > Streptophyta > Magnoliopsida > Asparagales > Asparagaceae > Agave > Agave tequilana. Next base: position 102,551 of record JAVJIF010007731.1, read on the forward strand.
AGAAAAGAAGAAGAACACCTACACTACACTACACTAAAAGATAGAAAACCTAACCTAAATCCAAATCTGCTTCCGTTCTGGGCCTCTACAGGGCTTTATATAGGCAAATAGGGCTTCTAGAAGACGAGATGAGGCCATGCATCGAAGATCGACGCGTGGCCCCACCACCTTGCTGTGGAACACGGCTATTGCTGTGTTTTCATGGCAATACCAGGGACCTAGGTCCCTGGTTTTGGTGGAGGGAATCGCGGTGCTTCGGGGACCTTCTAGATATGCTCCGATTCGGGTATTTTCATCCGGATATTCATCTGACATGCGCAAGGGTCTAGATTTAATGTATCTCTCCCTTGCTTGGCCTCCAAGAAATGCGGATTTAATTACCGAAAATGGGTTTATTTAAGCTCTTATTACCCTTTTGGTCTCCTTGTCTTGATTATCTGCAAGAGAGACCAAAACATAGTTTAGACCAATATTTTATTCATAAATCAGTGGGAAAATGTGATATAATAATGCAGAACTGTAAACTAATCACACCCTCATACTTATCTTTTGCTCGTCCCGAGCAAAACGTAAAAAGAAAAACTATACTACAAATATTATTACACCATTTTCGTAGATGACGCGATTGCACTGAGCGTGTACAACAAGCCGTTAAACCTCTAGGTTACCCCTAGAGGAGGAGTTTTATCTCCTGAGGGTTTTCAGCGGATTGCACCCATAAAATTCATAAAGAAAGAAAATAAATGTTAGTATTTTGAAAACATATTTTGAAAGAGAGACAAGTTTTTGAAATATTTTTGCAAAAATATAAGTGATCTAAGATCATAAGTCCACCAAAAATTATTCTTCCTTAAACTTAGTCTCCATGCAAGATCTTGTCTTAAATTAAGGTAAGAATTTAAAATTAGATTGAATATTTTATCTTTCATAAAACCTAGATAATATGCACTTTTTTATAGTGAAGATTTATGGGATTTCAACTCTAACCATCAAGTCATTTATTTATATATATTTTTTCTTTTTTTTCCTTCTCTTAGCTTCATTAGGCCTTCTAGTTCACCCATGTAGCGAGCCTCTAACCGATGACTCCCAAATCAGACGGTCCTAGGGCACCAGATAAGAAAACATCCCTCGGGTTTAAGGACTCGAGTAAACAAGGCCACAAAAATAAGAGGGATTATTTGTTTCTTATGATCACCGTTAAGCGTGAATAATCATGCTTCTTGAGGCATAGTTATCCAGCTTAATAAGTGATTTATTTATTTATTTATACCATATATATTTTTCCTTTTATTTATTTTTCTTTATGACATTTTAGGTCTTTATTTTCATCCCAAAAATGTGTATGTGTGAAGTGCATACTATCTAAGACAAAAAATTCAAGATAAAATTATCTCTCTAATTTATCTTACTTAACCTATAATTTTAAACAATATCTATTATTTAACTAGGTTTAAGATGTCATAATTAGGCTTTCTTAATTTCTAAGATCATCTTAATTTTCTTAAAAGTAGATCAAGACTTTGTCTTTTATTTCAAAAAATTTTTACAGAAAGAGAAAAAATCCTATACAAAAGAAAATTCTAAGAATATCCTAAAAGAAGTGTAAAAGAATCTAAAAACTCTACGTTAGTAAACCCTCTCCCTCACTTGTCTCATGCATTGTCCTCAATGCATCGTGAATATATATATACATGAAACAAATAGAGAGCGAAGGAAAAAATCACCTCAAGGTGTTGGTTCCGGTCGTAGTCTAATTGATCCACAAAATGCAACCCAATCCAATTTATGCGGAGTTCGGAGGAACCTACCAGAGACCTCTATAATACAATCCACTAGAATGATGTATACATGGATGATTTTTATTAAAAATTTTATCCCATCTAATTTCCAAATTTTCAAAATGATTTCAAAGTCATTATTATCAACACCTTTATCCCAAAATGGAGTATGAAAAAATAGAATGATTGATTTGGACTCAGGAAGCACAGGAACGACTACTGACTCAGGAACTTGACTTAAGTCAAGTAAAGATTCTGGAGTCGAGATTGTTTCAGGGAGTGGGTCCAAATCAAGAAGTTGAAATTTAAATCCACATTCATTTTCTCACAATGGAATGTGACTTTCTAGGATTGGTGATTCAAGTTCAAGAATGATAGGTATGGGAATCAAAACTGACTCTAAAATATTACTCAAGTTGGGTAACAAAACAGGAGTCAATATTGATTCAGGAATTTGAACTGAATCACAAATTTGAGGATCGAAGTCAAATTCTTGTCTAAGTTCAAATTCTTTACAAGGAAAACTTGTCAATTTGTCAATGGGACATTCAAAAGTATGAAATTGATCAAGTTTAATTTGTTGATCATAAAAGATTGGCGATTCAATTTTACGATGGATTGGCACAGGATCCAATGTTGACTCAGAAAAAGCCTAAAATCAGGTAAAAACATCTCAGTCATTATGGAATCATGCAGTGAAATTGAATTACCAAGTTGACGTTCAGGATCATATTCATGCTCAAATTTAATCTCAAGAAAAGGATAACTTGCCAAAATGTCAATAGAATTTTCAACATTTGAAGTTTGGTCAAGTTTAGATGGGTGTGCTGAAATTGAATCTTAGTTTCCAAAATGACAAGAGTCGGGTTAGATCAATAGAGTTAGGGATAGCTGAATTGGTCAAAGGTTGATAAGATAGAGTTTCCTCATTCATATAAATTCTAACCAATTGACTCAATTGTGTTTCCAACCTATTGATAGACTGGGTAGAAGATTTTTGAAATTATAATGCATACTCCTGCAAGACTTCTATACTCTTTTCTAGATATGATTTTTCTTCAAGTGGATGTTCTAGAAAGGGAGTGTATGTATCTCGATTTTGAAAAGATTGTGAAGATTGTGAGTCCAACATGTTTTGAGATTGAAGCTTGGACTCATGCAAGAGTTCCTTACTCATTTTCAGGGTAGATGGTTATTCATTATGAGGAGGTGGAACTGAGTAAGTCTCTTGAAAATATTGTGGAATTGGAGAGGCCATCATTTTCTGAAATTGTCGCTCGACCTCTTGTAGGTTGGCATCTATACTCTTTTCTAACTCAGATTTTTCTTCAATTGGTGATTCTAGAAAAAGAGTATAGGAAGCAAAATTAGGAAATGAATATTGTGAATATTGTGAAGATTGTGGATAAGGTGATTGAAAATTGGACTCGCGGGAGGTGAATCCCCATTGACTCTGTGACGAGTTGAAATTATTTTTGAAATTATAGTCAAAAGATTGGGAGTATGGGTATCAATTTGGATAAGTCCAACCTGGTGTATTTGCTTGGTTCATATTATAAAAAATCAGGTTGGAATTATCCGAAACAAATGGGGTCGGTGTGAAATATGGATCCACATTAGCATTAAAAGAATTGTTGTTGTTGAATTCCATCTCACAAACAATCATAAACAAAAAAGAAAAAGCAAATAACAAATAAAAAGAAATAAAATCGAAACCAAGCCTCTACTAAGGTTGACCTAGACCTAAACGAGTCCTAATTGGTCGATTACCCAAGGGAGGTTGTTGTATGAATCTAACCACAAGCTAATTGGTCAGGTAGGGGCAAAATACGGTGGGAGGTATCCGCGCGTAAGCAACAGGCCTTAATTATGCTAAACCATGGTATCTTCGACGCGTAACCTCTTACTTCCCAGCCTTAGACACCGATTTCACAAAAGTAAGATTCAAAATAAGTTTCACCCTCGGTCAATCTCTTAATAAGTTTGAGATATCCCTAGGGGCCAATGTCTATCAATTTTTATTAGGGCTTGGGTTCTGTGAGTGGGGAGGTGGTTTTTAGGCTAAGGGAAATCCCCACCTTATCTTGTATGGGTTTTGCCCTTAATTTTAATTCGTGCAAGTGTGCAATATAGACAAGAATATAACACAAAGTGAGTAAATCACCCACGTGTTTGTCCAATGCTACATGCAATACCATATGTACACCTCAGTCCAGATCACAACAATAGAACAAAATACAATATATTAGAATTGAATTGACATGTGCCTAAATGCAAATGTCTAAACTGTTTTAAAAGTGTCCGAATACCGTATTCTAGTTCTTTAATTATTGTAGTGTGTAGGCAATCAAAGCAGAAAAGCAATAGTATAGATCCACTAGCTATTACAATGAACACAACCCAGCACAACAAGATACACAAATGCCACAAATTTGCCGCGAAAGCACGGCTAAAGTCCCATTTGCGTGACTTTACTTTGGAATCTGGGTCCCTGCTTTCAAGAGGAGGGTGTTGTAGTGCTAATGGTTGTTCTGCAATATCAACTTCCTGCAAATTTTGATCTGCACACCAAAACAGAGAAGAAAATGTTAACAAAAATGTAAGTTTAAACCATTCCCTTCCCCGACAACAGCGCCAAAAATTTGATCCGGGCGGAACGAGCACTTTAAAATGTGTGTTTAGTAAAATAAATGAAAATATATGTGTGCTAATGTTCCCTCCATACTTCCATTATAGCATTGGCTCAACGGGTCGAATCCACAGGGACGGGAGGCGATATAAGCATTAACAGTTTTTATTCACATCGGTTGTTAACAAGTCTTCTTTGTTTAAAGAATTAGAAAAAGAAAATAAAAGAAAAGAAATCAGAAAGTGATAGATGAAGAAGGCGATGAAAGCGATGTGAAAATAGAAGATAAGTGGTTTGGAAAACAAAATAGAAAGAAGATGAAGCTTGTGATAAAGAAAATGAAAACAATGGTAAAAACAACAATAGAAAAAATGATAAAAGCGTTTGAATTGGTTTTTAAAACAAAGTAAAAGAAAACTCATGGCTACTAGCTACTAATTGCTCTACTAACCATACTAACCTCTTAGTGATAGTTGCCTCACATGGATCCTTCGCCATCACTAATCCTTGGCTTCAAGAGACGATACAGAGCATGGCTTATAAGATTGTTCTTTTATATTCAAACAATACATTCATATCACATAACAAGTTGCAAGCTATTATTAAATCATCAAAACTTGTTATAGGTGAGCATGAAATAAAGAAGACATTGCAAGTTAGCAAGTTAGTCAGTTAGGTGTTAGAAATGTTAGAATGTTTAAATCATCATCATGAGCCATCAATGGCTCTTGCATGAGCAAAACCTTGTAGAGGCTATTAGATTCATGTGGATTATCAAGTAAGTAGTTAGATGGTTAGTGATTAGTTGTTAGATTGCCATAAGAAGAAGAAATTAACTAAGCATCATGTAAAAGATAGAGAAGATTACAATGGAGAAGAAAGAGACACCTTTACATAGATTGTCACCATCTATTACATCAATCTCTCTCTTTCTCTTTATGAATCTCTCTGCCTAATACATGATCTAAAAAGAAAAGAAAATACAAAAGAAAAGAAGAAGAACACATATACTACACTAAAAGATAGAAAACCTAGTCTAAATCTAAATCTGCTTCCGTTCTAGGCCTCTACAGGGCTTTATATAGGCAAACAGGGCTTCTAGAAGACGAGACGAGGCCATGTGTCGAAGATTGACACGTGGCCCCACCACCTTGCCACAAAAACGTGGCTATTGTTGCGTCTTCGCGGCAATACCAGGGACCTAGGTCCCTGGTTTTGGTGCGGGGATTCGCGACGCTTCGGGGACCTTCTAGATATGCTCCGATTGGGTATTTTCATCTGGATGTTCGTCTGATGTGCGCAAGGGTTTAGATTCAATGTATCTTTTAGAAGATCCCTTACTTGGCCTCTAAGAAATTCAGATTTAATTACCCAAAATGGGTTTAATTAAGCTCTTATTACCCTTTTGCCCTCCTTATCTTGATTATCTGCAAGAGAGACCAAAACATAGTTTAGACCGATATTTTATTCATAAATCAGTGGAAAAATATAATCTAATAATGCAGAATTGTAGACTAATTATTGCTCCCTATATATTTCAATCCAATGGTGTAGCTGAATGAAAAATATAGAACACTGATGGATATCATAAACTGCATGTTATTCAGCTCAGATGCACCCGAGAACTTTTAGAGAGAAGCTTTTCTCTTTTCCTGTTTTATCCTTAATAAGATTCCCTAAAAAACTCCTGTTGGTCCCGAGATGATGCCAATTGTAGGACCTAGAATATACGTCAACACTCAAATAAAGATATTAGCGTTACAGAAATAAAGAACTTGCAATAAAAGGAAATTAAATCTCGGTTCGTGACCTACATCCAGTCCCCAAGCCACCCGCTTGAGATTTTCCTTTATCCTTTGACTTTGTACACCCAAAATCAACACCTTGCATACCACTTGATAAATCCCCTTTGTGAAATGTGTACAACTCTTCTTACAACCAAGAAGACCACAACACCTTGTATAAACTCTCTTCAACCCGAAGACGCTCTTGTACAATGCTCCTCTTTGAGTGATTACAAACTTTCTTATAAGCCTTGAATCTGTATGTGATCGTGGACAAGGGCTATTATAGGTGGACTTTCAAAAATCTTCACAATAAAATAGGAATTGGTGAAGAAACAGAAAGTGAAAACAAGTTTTCTGAAAACCAGAATTTTGACAGAGTTTTTATTCAGAAAACTTTTGATTTGGATTGGTGTTTTTAGCCTAAGATAACAACCCTATTTATAGCTGAACTCTATGATTAATTAGGGTAGTTATTAGGACAAATTTGAATATATAATCGTTGGATAATGTTGGATAAAACACCAAAAAACAGAAACTGTCCAACAGTCAGAAACTGCCATTAGTCGACTTGGGGTAGCGGGTTAGTTGACTAGGTTGGGCAATTTACACTGGGTTAGTCGACTACAAAAGAGACCAAGTCGACTAGGTCAAGATTGAATCAAAAGACAAGTTTCTGGAAACTGAAACTAGTCGACCAGAACAATGTATAAGTCGACTACATCAGGTTATTAGTCAACTATAAAGTCTGTTAAGTCGAGTAATAGTGACAAACAGAGAGTTGGTATGTTTGCAAGACAAATGTTAGTCGACTAGGAAAAATGTCAAGTCGACTATTCCATGTATAAGTCGACTACTAAAGGGTATAAGTCGACTAAGCTGGCTAAGGATGTGTGTGCATGTTTAAAGCTTTTAACATACTATTAACCATAACAATACACATCAATAGTAACTCTCTTTGGGAAGTTTTGATCATGTAGAACTCTTGAATAAGCTTGTAAGATAGAGCTCCATTGATATGTCTTCACAAATGTATCATCAAAAACAAGTTCCAACATTCTCCCCCTTTTTGATGATGACACTCTGTGTGCACGAATACTCCCCCAGTAGAAAATATGTTATATGTTCTCCCCCTGCAGAAAATATGTTCTCCCCCTCCAGAAAAGAGGTTATAACAGATATACAAAAATATGTGTTCTCCCCCTGCAAAAAATATATCATAACCTATATATATATGATAAATGTTCTGAAAATATTTTTCTTATAAAACTTCTTATATGGTACCTGAAAGATAGACATAAGAATGGTACCATTAACCTTTAGGAGACCAAACCTAATTTGAATTAGGTTTCCATCTATTAGTATACACATAATTGCATGAATTACATATATCATGTATGTATGATGCAATATAAGTATTTTTATCAACAATGCTTAAGTTTTTAGGAATCCGTATGAACTTGTTCTTAATTCTTTTTGAAATAATATCAGTATTTTTTCATAAAAGAATTATATGGATTACTAACATATGTAGATTTTTCAAAAAATCCAAGACCATAATGATTATGTGACATCTTTTGATATGATAATAAATCATTTAACTTTTCTTTTCCTTGATTAAATTTAATCACATTTTTCAAAATCTCTTCATACTTCATTTTGAAAAATTGATATGTTTTTATCTAAAACAAAAATTCTTTCATTTAAAGACAAAATTTCTTTTTTCAATAAAGCATTATTTTGTAATAAATTCTCATTATCTTTTTTTTTAATGATGATATCACTTTTTCAAAATCATCTTTTTGAGAATTTATAGAAGAAATTTGTGATACATAACATGAATTTTCTTTAATAAGTTTTTCACTTTCCTTCGACAAAATTTTATTCTTTATCTTTTCATTCTTAAGATCACTGTATAATTCATGAAATGCATTTAGGAGTTCAGTATGTTATACCTCATCTTCTTCTTGGGCCATAAAGCATATGTTGGCATGTTCAGTGGTTTCTTCTTCATCAGAGGAAGAGGAATCACTATTTTCCCACGAAGCTTGATAGTCATTCTTCTTTCTGAACTTTTTGCTCTTGAATTTACCTTTGTTTTTGAGCAATGGGCAATCCTTCTTCATATGACCTGTTTTATTGCAATTAAAACATTTAAACTTACTTTGCTTCAAGAACTTTCTAAATTTTCTTGAAAACATTGCAATCTCCTCTTCATCGTTATCTGAATTGTCCGTGTCTGAGGATGCATGGAAGGCAAGTTCATTCTTCTTTGAGAGAGATTGTTTTTCATCCTTCTTTCTATCTTCGAGTTGCACTTCATATGTCATTAGATTACCAATAAAGTTTTCTAACGACATTGTTGAGAGATCATTCGCTTCTTCGATTGTAGTTGTCTTCTTCTCCTAATTTGATGTGAGTGCACGAAGGATCTTGCGTACTTTTTGACTTGGGAGTATTCCTTTCTAAGTGATGCTAAGGAATTGGTTATGTCGGTGAACCGTGTAACCATTTCTGAGATCGTTTCATTCTCCTTCATTTTGAAAAGTTCAAACCTGTGGACAAGAATAGAAATTTTAGATTCCTTAACCTTATTTGTGCCTTCATGTGTTACCTATAGAGTGTGCCATATTTGATTTGCAGAAATGGCTGTTGACACACGGTTGAATTCTTCTTTGGTTAAGGCACAGAATAAAGCATTCATCGCTTTGGCATCAAGGTTCGTATTCTTTTTTTGATCATCACCCCAAGCGGTGTAGTTGGTACTCGATTTGGTGTACACTGCTTCTACTATGTTCCATAATTCGTAATTGATCGATTGCAAGTAGATCTTCATTCTACACTTTCAATAGTTGTAGTTAGATCCGTCAAATAGCGGTGGACGTTGTGTAGAATGTCCTTCTTTGAATTGTGATGAAGGAAACTCCGTTGCCATCCTTGTATTATTGTTAACTGGGTATGCAGGGCTTGTATGCCAGGCCGGGCTCTGATACCAATTGTTGAACCCACTCTGATACGAATTGTTGGTCCCGAGATGATGCCAATTGTAGGATCTAGAATATACATCAACACTCAAACAAAGATATTAGCGTTATAGAAAAAAAGTACTTGCAATAAAAGGAAATTAAATCTCAGAAAGTAAAACAAACGCAAACATGAAAGACTTATCTTGGTTCAGTCCTCGTGACCTACATCCAGTCCCCAAGCTACCCGCTTGAGATTTTCCTTTATCCTTTGACTTTTACACCCAAAATCAACACCTTGCACACCACTTGATAAATCCCCTTTGCCAAATGTGTACAATTCTTCTTACAACCAAGAAGACCACAACACCTTGTACAAACTCACTTCAACCCAAAGACGCTCTTGTACAATGCTCCTCTTTGAGTGATTATAAACTTTTCTATAAGTCTTGAATCTATATGTGATCGTGAATAGGGGCTATTATAGATGGACTTTTAAAAATCTTCACAATAGAATAGGAATTGGTGAAGAAACAGAAAGTGAAAATAAGTTTTCTGAAAATCAGAATTTTGATAGAGTTTTTGTTCAGAAAACTTTTGATTTGGATTGGTGTTTTTAGCCTAAGATAACAACCTTATTTATAGCTGAACTCTATGGTTAGTTAGGGTAGTTATTAGGACAAATTTGAATATATAATCGTTGGATAACGTTGGATAAAATACCAGAAAATAGAAATTGTCCAACAGTCAGAAACTTCCATTAGTCGACTTGGGGTAGGGGGTTAGTCGACTAGGTTGGGCAATTTACACTGGGTTAGTCGATTACAAAAGAGACCAAGTCGACTAGGTCAAGATTGAATCAAAAGACAAGCTTCTGGGAACTAAAACTAGTCGACCAGAACAATGTATAAGTTGACTACATTAGGTTATTAGTCGACTATAAAGTCTGTTAAGTCGACTAATAGTGACAAACAGAGAGTTGGTATGTTTGCAGGATAAATGTTAGTCGACTATTAAAAAAATCAAGTCGACTATACCATGTATAAGTCGACTACTAAAGGGTATAAGTCGATTAAGTTGGCTAAGGATGTGTGTGCATGTTTAAAGCTTTTAACATACTATTAACCATAACAATACACATCAATAGTAACTCTCTTGAAAGTGCTCTAATGCCAATTGTAAATCACCTAGAGGGGGGTGAATAGGTGATAATGCTAATCTAGAAACTAAATGCGCTAAATGCGGAAGCTTAAACAAAATATTGCAACACACTTAGTACAACACACAAGTGTAGCCGAATTTCCCGTGAAGGGCTCTGGACTAACTCCTCTTGATTCCTCTTTAATGGGTTGAGGTGCTATATGAAGCTCTTGTGGTTAAGTACAAGTGAGGCACACACAAACAACCAAGCATATAAGATGAATAGGCAATATGAATATATGCAAGGCAACACAAGCAATATGAATGATATGAATGACAATAAGGATGATGCTATGCACAACACAAATAGAGAGAGAGGGTTAGAGAGACAATGGATCAAACGCTAACAACAAGATATGTTTCGAGGTTCGAGCACCCAGCTCTACATCCCCGCCTTCACCACCGTGAAGGATTTGCAATCCACTATCTCCCACCGAGGGAACCTCTATCGAAGAGGATTTGTTACAACACAAGGAGTACCAAACTCCTCTCTCAATATAAACACCACCTCACACAAGAGGGATAGGCCCTTAGCCAAACAACAACCAATCAACGCCTCTACCGAAGAGGGTTACAACCAATCTCCACCTCTCATTAGAGGGAGCAAACCACAATATCAACCTCTACCAAAGAGGGAGCAAACCAATCACCCGATCACCTCTACCAAAGAGGGATTTAACAAGAATAAGGGTGTTTACAACAAGTGGTTTCTTTCAACCACAAACAATCTCTCTTTTCCTCTTTTTCACAAAAACAAGATCCTAATAGAATAGGATAGAAGATAGCTCAAGTGTGGAAAAACTAAGTGTTTTGATCAAAGAAATTCTCTTGAGAAAACACCAAAAATGATATAGAAATTTTAGCTCAAAAACAATTCCCAAAACCTAATTTCTTTGAAATTAAAACAAAACACTTAAATGAATGAAGCTTTTTGGCACAAAAACTATTTTGAAAACTTATTTAAAACACTGAAGGTATCAGGAAATTTTAGCTCTAAAAATCTTGGCCAAAACCCTAAAGAAATGGGATTTATATAGGCCCATTAGAAAACTAGCCGTTAGGCTGACTGGCAGCCTGACAGGCTACCGGTCGGCCGGCCCGGCCGACCGCCAACGGTCTGAAATATGATCGTTGGGCAAACTGGGTCGACCGCCCGGTCGACCCCCAGAAACAGAGAGCACTGTTCTCAGATCCGGTCGGCCGCCCGGCCGACCGTCCCTGTGTCTGCCAAACGTGCACAGGCTTGTGCACGTCGGTCGACCGCAAGGGTCGACCGGCCCTTGGTACGGTCGACCCGTGCGGTCGGCCGTCCTGGCCTGTCAGCCACTGTTCAGGGACAGAAAAACATGTTAAAAATATTTTTAAAAATCTTTTTAAGTCTTGTAAAAATGCCCAAAAATAGTTTTATCATTTTGCATTGATATATAAACATGTGATAAGAATTTCAACTCAAATATCAAGCATATGAAACTATTTTTGTGTCTAAACATTTTTATCAAAAACCAAAACTTGTATTTTTATCAAACTTTGATTTTTCTCAATAGGAAATCTGATTTTTCCTAAAACTCATGAATAGACATATCAAAATAAGTTTGTTTAAGATATGAAGCATGTATGTATATTGAACATATCTAATATACACAAAAACCATGTAAACTTATTTTGATCAACTATTCATGAAAACAAATATCGGTTAAACTAAAAACCGAAAAAACCAATATCCAATCATAAAACTTGTGTGTGTTGTGCACTTGAGCATATCAACTATTCTAAGCTTTACAAATGGATCTAAAACACACTAAACTAAACTAGGATACCTAAGTCTTCTTGACGATCTCCATCTTCAAGTAGACTCGATCCCAAACCGTGATCCGCCGAGTGCAAAGGAGTAATCTTGATGCTCGGGCACCGGAATCACCATGTGAAGGCTTCCAAACTCATCTTTTTGAAGCAATCACCAACTAATATCTTGATTAATGATCTGAAACTAAAATCACAAGATAATTAGTAAACATAACTACATGAGTTAATCATCATCAAAACTAGAGTGGAAGGCCTCTGGGCCAACAATCTCCCCCTTTTTGATGATGACAAAACACATGGAGTTATATATGCATGGATTAAAGTTAAGCTTCAAAGAAGCTCCCCCTTAACTCATGCATAAACAAATAAACAATAAATATGCAATGAATATTAAACATGAAACATGCATATTTATGCATAAACAATAAAAGGTTCTAGATACCAATGAAATGTTCAAAAACAAAACATGCTCTAGATACCAATTAAAATTAAACTAAATTAAACTTAATATATGCAAAACATAAATATGCATTTATAAACTTGTTAAACTCTCAAATAATTCTCCCCCTTTTTGTCAATCATCAACAAAGGGGTAAAACCAAAAAAAACAAAATCTTCTCCTTTTTTTTAATACAAAGAAATAATCTTCGATAAGGGGTAAAAGCAAAACCAAATCAATAAATTTTTCTTCCCCTTTTTGTTTGAAAACAATGAATCAACAAAAGGTTGAAAACAAGAAAAACAATATTTTCCCCCTTTTTGTCTAAAACAAAAACAACGTCAATAAGGGATTACATTCAATTAAGATATCAATAAAAATATGTCAAAGTAGAGCATCTTGATACCAATTGAAGGTAAACAAAAATATTGATACAATTGTAAATAATTATCATTTTGAACATATGATACCAATTTAAAATTTTAATCATAAAGTATGGGAGTGAAAAACAAATACTAATTGAAAGATGAAATACGAATTTTCTCCCCCTTTATGAAATACCAACTAAAACAATGCGTAGGCTTGATACCAATTTAAAAATAATCAATTGAAACAAAATTTAAGCTCAAGCTTAGCATAAACACAAACATATATATGTATGAAAAATAGATACCAATTGAAATTGATATTCTTGGAAGTGAAAGCATTCATACATACAAAATATATGAGTATACAATAAAGGTCAAAATTGATACCAATTGAAAGAATTTAATGATACCAATTGAAATAACAATAAGATCAAATGTATATCTCATATAACTATACCTCCCAATCATGGTTCAAGTTTTGAATGATTTTCATTTTAAAGCATACATGAACATGATCTCCCGTCCAACCGCCCATAGAAGGTAGGGGTTTTTCAAAAATAGATTTGAAAATAAGCTTTGTTTGAAAAACTCTACCAAAATGAAGAATATCGTAACTAGTTAAATGGAAAATCTTTTAAACTAGTACGAAATCCTTCAAGCAAGGAATAAACTAAAATATTTTTATGAAACATGAAATCCACATGGCACTAAAACACTCAAAATCCATTAAGCTCAAACATACTCATGAAAAACACAATCATGAGAAACATTGTAAAAGAGGTGAGTGTGCAAGTGTTATGTGAAGCACATAATCATGAAAATTGGAAATTAAGCTCAATATTCCTTAAAACACGAAAACATGAAAATCATCAAAACTATTTAATCTTCACGGTATATGTATGTCCTATACAAATTAAAGGTATACATACATATCCAAACGCAATGAGTCAACAAAGATATATGCATGAAGGCATGTGGCTCAAAAGAATGTATATGTATAAACGATATTTTGGATAAAATGGACATATACATGAAGTTAAACAAATAAACACGAAATCAAGAAAAACTAAATTTTCACCAAAACAAATTTCATTTCAAGGTATATGTATGAATTGTCAACACAATAAGTATACATACATATCCCTAAACACAATTGAGTCCATATATAGATTTGCATGAAAAGCAAATGACTCAAGGGGTATACATGTATAACTTAAAGTTTAACAAAATAGACATATACATGAAATGAAAACTCATGATCTTAAAACAAAACCAAAATGGGAATACAAGTTTAAAATGTATGGATCATCAAAACTAGACTATACTAGCACATCTAATAGGTTCAAATAAGCAATCAAGCTCAAACATATATAGATTTATTTGTGGCCCATTATATGTAGAAGTATAAATCCTAGTCTTAATGAAAACTAACATTTAAACATATATTCAAATCATGAAGCATAAAAACACGATATAAATCACTAAGAGTATGAAAAGGGGAACACCTAGAGGGGGGTGAATAGGTGTTAGTGCTAATCTAAAACTAAATGCAAAACTAAGTGCGCTAAATGCGGAAGCTAATGCAAATCTTGCACAAACTTAATACAACACAACAAGTGTAGCCGAATTCCCCGTGAAGGGCTCTGAACTAACTCCTCTTGATTCCCTTTGAATGGGTTGAGGTGCTATGCGAAGCTCTTGTTGGTTAAGTATAAGTTAGGCACACACACAAGCAATCCAAGCAATGTGCACACACAATCAAGCCAAGCAATCAAGGATATAGCAATATGGAGTATGTAATGGCAACACAAGCAATGTATATAATATGCTATGAAAGAATAATGCTTGCACAAAAGTAAAGAGAATAGAGTTGAGAGAAATTGGATCAAACGCTAACACAAAGATTTGTTTCGAGGTTCGAGTACCCAACTCTACATCCCCGCCTACACCACCGTGTAGGATTTTCCAATCCACTATAGGAGTACCAAACTCCTCTCTCAACCTTACAATGCCACCGAGGCAATACAACAACCAACAACAACACCTCTACCGAAGAGGCTCACAACCAATCTCAATCACCTCACACTTGAGGGGTACAAACCAATCACCCGATCACCTCTACCGAAGAGGGATACAACAAGAATAAGGGTGTACAACTTAGAGGTTACAACAACAACCTCAAAACTCTCTCTTTCTTTCTTTCTCCACAAAACAAAGATCCTAATAGTTTAGGATAGAAGATATAGCTCAAGTGTGGAAAAAACTAAGTGTTTTGATCAAAGAAAAACTCTTGAGAAAATAGCAAATTGATATAGAAATGAAGAGCAAGAAATCTATTCCAAAATCCTATTTTTCTTTGAAAATAACAAAACACTTAAAACAATAAAGATGAATCTTTTTGCACTTAAAACTCTTTTGAAAACTCTTTTAAAACACTAGAAATAGTCAGGAAATTTTGGCATCAAAATCTTGGAGAGAAACTCCAAACAATGAGGTATATATAGCCCTAATACAAAACTAGCCGTTAGGCTGATGTGGCAGCCAGACAGGCCTGGCGGTCAACCGGCCGGTCGACCGTCCAACGGTCATATTTTGACCCGTTAAAGCTACCGGTCGACCGCCCGGTCGACCCAAACAAACAGAGAGCAGAACTCTCTGCAGCGGTCGACCGCCCGGTCGACCCAAACAAACAGAGAGCAGAGCTCTCAGACCCGGTCGACCCGTACGGTCGACCGAGTTTGTGTCTGCCAGACGTGCACAAGTTTGTGCACGTCGGTCGACCCCATGGGTCGACCGGCCCTTGGTGCGGTCGACCCATACGGTCGACCGACCGGCCTGTCAGCACAAACCTGGGTCAGAAAAACAAGGAAAAATGTTTTATAAAAATCTTTTATCTTTTCTGAAAATCCCATAAAACTTGTTTTAACATTTTATATTGAAACACAAACAAGTGATAAAAATTTCAAGACATATATCAATCATATCAATTCATTTTTGTGTCTTGCCAATTTTATCAAAACCAACACTTGTATTTTATCAAACTTGATTTTTCAAAAACATGAATAGAATAGTCAAAATAAGTTTGTCTAGAAAGTTTAAAGCAAGTATGTATATCTAGAATACATCTAATATACATAGAATAAAGTAAACTTGTTTTGATCTACTATTCATGAAAACCAAATCCAAAACATGAAAACGTGTGTGTTGTGCACTTGAGCATATCAACTATACTAAGCTTTACAAATGGATCTAAAAACACACTATCTAAACTATGGATACCTAAGTCTTCTTGACGATCTTCATCTTCAAGTAGACTTGCTCCAAAACTCCATCCATGGGCTAGGCAATGTGTGATCTTGAAGCTTTGACCCTAGAATCATCATGAAAAGCTTCTAAACACCTTGTTGAAGCTAATCACCAACTAATATCTTGGTTAATGATCTGAAACTTAAACAACACAAGATTATTAGTAAACATAACTACATGAGTTAATCATCATCAAAACTAGAGTGGAAGGCCTTTGGGCCAACAATCTCCCCCTTTTTGATGATGACAAAACTCATGGAGTTATATATGCATGGATTAAAGTTAAGCTTCAAAGAAGCTCCCCCTTAACTCATGCATAGACATAAATAATAAGATATGGAAATGAAACACATGAATATGTATGCAAGTATGGAGATAAAACATGCAACAAGCATAAATCAAAATCTTTTTCTCCTATTTGCAATACAAAAACATATATGCATAAATAACAAGGAAGACAAATACTTCTCCCCCTTAAGCAATGAAAACACGCATATAAACTCAAATACTTCTCCCCCTTTTTGTCAATCATCGACAAAGGGTTCAAAGTAAAATCAAATCAAACAAATTTTTCTCCCCCTTTTTGTCAAACAAAAAGATCAAGAAAAGAAGGGGTTAAACAATCCAAACAATAAAATGAGGGGTAAAAATCTTTCTCCCCTTTTAAGTCAATCAAAACAATAAAACAATGTTCTCCCCCTTTTGTTTAAAACAAAAAAAAAAAAAGGTCAATAAGGGGTGACTATAAACAACATGATATCAATAGATAAATATGTCAATGAAGCATCTTGATATCAATTGAAAATAACCAAAGATCAAATAGATGTTATATGCTATATACATTCATGAAGAGGAAGACGCTAAGTTAGCTTCCCTACACATATGCATTACATGAAAGAGGGATGTTAAGCCCTAATTCACATAACACACATTATGTAATGAATAAGAGGAGATGTGAAGCTCCCCCTACACACGTGTACCACATAAAGAAGAGATGTTAAGCTCTTCAATACACAATACACTCAATATGAATCTATATGCATATAGTCAAAAAAAAATTTTAGATACCAATTTTAAGCAAAAACACATGAAACATCTTGATATCAATTGAAATTAAACATAATAAATTTTGAATGTCTAAATAAAATTTTGATACCAATTGTAAATAATTTTCATATTAAACATATGATACCAATATGAAATTTTCAATCATAAAGTAAGGGAGTGGAAAACAAATACCAATTGAAGAATCACCAATTGAAAGACAAAATTAAATTTTCTCCCCCTTTATGAAATACCAACTAAAAAGATGCATGGGCTTGATACCAATTTAAAAGTAATCAATTGAAACAAAATTGAAGCTCAAGCACTAGCAAAAACAAGATTTTGTGAAAAAATGTATATCTTAAGCACAAATAAAAGTGTATGAAATAGAATGAGTACCAATCACCAATAGATGATACCAATTGAAAATATACATACACAATAAACATATGAGTATACAAAAAGATCAAAATGATACCAATTGAAAGAGTTCAATGATACCAATTGACATAGCAAAAAGTTCAAGTGTATACATCATATTACTATACCTCCCAATCAAGGTTCAAGTTTTAAATGATTTTCATTATAAAGCATACAAGACCATGATCTCCCATCCATCCGCCCATAGAAGGTAGGGGTTTTCAAAAATAGATTTGAAAATAAGCTTTGTTTGAAAATCACTACCATAGTGAAGAATACCGCAACTAGCTAAATGGAAAATCTTTTAAACTAGTACGAAATCCTTCAAGTAAGGAATAAAACAAAATTGTTTTTCATGAAACATGAAATCCACATGATATCAAACACTCAAGTCAATTAAGCATAAATATAACTCATGAAAACAAAACACATGAGTAAATATGAAATGTGAATGTACTAATAAAGTGTGAATATCATAATCATGAAAATTTTTCATTAAGCTCAATTATTCCTTAAATATTGAAAACACGAAAATCATCAAAACTTATTTAACTTTCATGGCATATGTATGTCTAATACAAACTAAAGTATACATACATATCCAAAACACAACGAGTCCACAAAATATATGCATTAAGGCACGTGGCTCAAAAGGATAATCATGTATATCTAATAGTTTGGACAAGATAGACATATATATGAAGTTAAACAATTAAACACAAAATCAAACTATATCTTCACCAAAACAAATTTCATTTCATGGTATATGTATGAATTGTCAACACAATAAGTATACATACATATCCCTAAACACAATTGAGTCCACATATAGATTTGCATGAAAGGCAAATGACTCAAGGGGTATACATGTATATCTTAAAGTTTGACAATACAAGCATATACATGAAGTGAAAAGCTCATAAAACAAATCCAAAAATGGAATACAAGTTTGAAATGTATGAATCATCAAAACTAGACTATACTAGCACATTTAATGGGTTCAAATAAGCATTCAACTCAAACATATATAGATTTATTTGTGGCCCACTATATGTACAAGTATAAATCCTAGTCTTAATGAAAACTAACATCTAAACAAGTAATCTTAACAAGAAGCATCAAAACACAATAAAGAAATCATCATGATAAAACTAAAAACATGATTATTATGTAAATTCACATGTATTAGAATCATGATGTACATTATAGCTTAAACAAAAGTGAGAACACTAAGAATAGGTTCATACAAGCATGTGTGTCTCAAATACTATATATGTATGTTAAGGATCTAATAATCATGGCATTTACATACTAATCCAAAGACAATGAATCATGCTATAAAACATCAAAGATATGAAATACAAAACATATATGATCAATATGTACATGCATGTGCATTAGATCTAGGTCATACAAATTAGTTTAACCAAGGTGAAAACACAAAAATATAAGTCCATATAAAACATGGATGTTTCAACCAACTAATAAGTATAACACTAATCTAATTAACATGGCATATTCATGATGATCACTAAACATCAAATCATGCTATGAAAGATAAACATGGAAAGCATGTAAACATAAGGAGTTAGAGATTCGATACCAAAACTAATGAGGGCACCGCTCTATTTCTCCAAAACAAAGGTGGTCCTCTCCACCAAACTTTCCCTTGAAAGTGATGCATCCAATTGATCTCCTTTAAGCACGGAACGCATCCACTCCAAGGTGTCATCACTCTCACGTCATGTGAGAGCCCACACCTACATCAAAAACAATAGGAGGGGTGGTCTTTGGTACCCATATCTTATTGGGTCCATGGGGGTTAGTCCCTTCTCTAACCCCAAACAAACTTCTTTGCTAAATTTGAAACATTTAATCTATCATAACAAAATTTAGCAAGATGGCCTTTTCGGCCACAATGTGTACATGTGTACACATGAGCATACATGTGGTGATGGGTGTGTCCGTGAGAAGCATGTGTATGCCGTGAAGGGTGTGCATGCATAAAAGTTGGAACTTGTTTCTTTCGAACCAAGGATTCCAAGCGTGTGTGGTTCAAGGCACATTGGCTCATAGTGGAGCCCAAACAATCAACCTTCTTCTTAAGCAAACAAATATCATCATTAATCTTAGAAGAAGAAGTGGAGCATGCAATGGGTGGAGTGTGTGATACTATCCTAGCATGGCAAACATGTGTATCAATCTTATTTTGTAAAACAATGTTTTTCTTTAAACAAACATCTAGATCATTAGAAATAGAAATTATTTTGTTTTTCAAAGCAATATTCTCTTTTAAGACAAAGTCAATTTTTGAAGACAAAACATCATTTTTCTTCAAGATATTTTCACAATCATTATTGTTTTTCAAAAACTCATTTTCTTTAAGTGCAAGTTCTAATTGAGATCTCAATGAATCCCTTTCATTATAAACCTCAACCTTCTCTTGCAAAATATTGTTAAGTCTAGCATGCAAACTCTTATTTTCTTGTTCAATTCCTAGACTCTTCTTTTTCAAAATCTTGTATTTTTCTATTAACTTTTCACAAACAATAGAAAGTTCTTCATTTAAAGCATGGGCATCATAATTATCACATGAAGAACTAGAGCAATCATCACTATCTAAGTGGGGTTCCGAATGTACCTCAAGGAAGTCATTCCCTTGGACCATGAAGCATTGTGAATCGGATTCTCCACTAGATTCCTCTTCTTAGATTTGCACTTGAAGCTTGGAGGTGTTGGTGGTTGTTGTCAACAAATTCCACACTGCAAAAGCGGAATCAATGTTAGAAACACGTAAAAGATAATCTTTAGATAATGTGCTTCTAATGGCCTCTAGGGCTTGTGCATTGGCCCTTATATGATTGCTATCACTAAGGAAGGATTCCTTGGTAATGGCAAGGTAAACTTTATGACCTAGGGTTTGTAAATAAACGGTCATCCTAATCTTCCAAACATGAATGTTGGAAGGGTCAAACATAGGTGGGGTCATGAAGGCCATGGTAAACTATATGTGTGCAAACAAGTAAATGCAAACAATAGATTAGCAAACAAAGGATCTTACTCCTAGGATGTTAAGCCTAAGTATCAGGAGCACTAGCTCTGATACCAATTGAAAAGGGGAACACCTAGAGGGGGGTGAATAGGTGTTAGTGCTAATCTAAAACTAAATGCAAAACTAAGTGCGCTAAATGCGGAAGCTAATGCAAATCTTGCACAAACTTAATACAACACAACAAGTGTAGCCGAATTTCCCGTGAAGGGCTCTGGACTAACTCCTCTTGATTCCCCTTGAATGGGTTGAGGTGCTATGTGAAGCTCTTGTTGGTTAAGTATAAGTTAGGCACACACACAAGCAATCCAAGCAATGTGCACACACAATCAAGCCAAGCAATCAAGGATATAGCAATATGGAGTATGCAATGGCAACACAAGCAATGTATATAATATGCTATGAAAGAATAATGCTTGCACAAAAGTAAAGAGAATAGAGTTGAGAGAAATTGGATCAAACGCTAACACAAAGATTTGTTTCGAGGTTCGAGTACCCAACTCTACATCCCCGCCTACACCACCGTGTAGGATTTCCCAATCCACTATAGGAGTACCAAACTCCTCTCTCAACCTTACAATGCCACCGAAGCAATACAACAACCAACAACAACACCTCTACCGAAGAGGCTCACAACCAATCTCAATCACCTCACACTTGAGGGATACAAACCAATCACCCGATCACCTCTACCGAAGAGGGATACAACAAGAATAAGGGTGTACAACTTAGAGGTTACAACAACAACCTCAAAACTCTCTCTTTCTTTCTTTTTCCACAAAACAAAGATCCTAATAGTTTAGGATAGAAGATATAGCTCAAGTGTGGAAAAAACTAAGTGTTTTGATCAAAGAAAAACTCTTGGGAAAATAGCAAATTGATATAGAAATGAAGAGCAAGAAATCTATTCCCAAAATCCTATTTTTCTTTGAAAATAACAAAACACTTAAAACAATAAAGATGAATCTTTTTGCACTTAAAACTCTTTTGAAAACTCTTTTAAAACACTAGAAATAGTCAGGAAATTTTGGCATCAAAATCTTGGAGAGAAACTCCAAACAATGAGGTATATATAGCCCCAATACAAAACTAGCCGTTAGGCTGATGTGGCAGCCTGACAGGCCTGGCGGTCGACCGGCCGGTCGACCGTCCAACGGTCATATTTTGACCCGTTGAAGCTACCGGTCGACCGCCTGGTCGACCCAAACAAACAGAGAGCAGAACTCTCTGCAGCGGTCGACCGCCCGGTCGACCCAAACAAACAGAGAGCAGAGCTCTCAGACCCGGTCGACCCGTACGGTCGACCGAGTTTGTGTCTGCCAGACGTGCACAAGTTTGTGCACGTCGGTCGACCCCATGGGTCGACCGGCCCTTGGTGCGGTCGACCCATACGGTCGACCGACCGGCCTGTCAGCACAAACCTGGGTCAGAAAAATAGGGAAAAATGTTTTATAAAAATCTTTTATCTTTTCTGAAAATCCCATAAAACTTATTTTAACATTTTATATTGAAACACAAACAAGTGATAAAAATTTCAATACATATATCAATCATATCAATTCATTTTTGTGTCTTGCCAATTTTATCAAAACCAACACTTGTATTTTATCAAACTTGATTTTTCAAAAACATGAATAGAATAGTCAAAATAAGTTTGTCTAGAAAGTTTAAAGCATGTATGTATATCTAGAATACATCTAATATACATAGAATAAAGTAAACTTGTTTTGATCTACTATTCATGAAAACCAAATCCAAAACATGAAAACGTGTGTGTTGTGCACTTGAGCATATCAACTATACTAAGCTTTACAAATGGATCTAAAAACGCACTATCTAAACTATGGATACCTAAGTCTTCTTGACGATCTTCATCTTCAAGTAGACTTGCTCCAAAACTCCATCCATGGGCTAGGCAATGTGTGATCTTGAAGCTTTGGCCCTGGAATCATCATGAAAAGCTTCTAAACACCTTGTTGAAGCTAATCACCAACTAATATCTTGGTTAATGATCTGAAACTTAAACAACACAAGATTATTAGTAAACATAACTACATGAGTTAATCATCATCAAAACTAGAGTGGAAGGCCTTTGGGCCAACAGAGTAGGTATATACTTGTATCATAAACATGAAGCATCAAAACAAGATCATAAACATCATGATATACAAAAAAAACATGATTATTATGTAAATCCATATGTTATTAAACCTATGATAGACATGATAGCTAAACAAACGGTGAGAACACAAAATAATAGTCCATATTAAACATGGGTGTCTCAAAAGCTAAACATGTATGTCAAGGATTTAATAAACATGGCATTCTCATAATAATCTACAAGCAATAAAACATGCTATATATGATAAACATGGAAAGCATGTAAAAATAAGGAGTTAGAGATTCGATACCAAAACCAATGTGGGCACCGCTCTAGTTCTCCAAAACATGGTGGTCCTCTCCACCAAACATCCTTTGAAAGTGATGCATCCAATTGATCTCCTTTAAGTACGGAACGCATCCACTCCAAGGTACGGCAACTCTCACGTCATGCGAGAGCCCACACCTATATCAAAAATAGGAGGGGTGGTCTTTGGTACCCATATCTTGTTGAGTCTATGAGGGTTAGTACCTTTTCTAACCCAAACAAACTTATTTGCTAAATTTGAAACATGTAATCTATCATAACAAAATTTAGTAAGGTGGCCCTTACGTCCACAATGTGTACAAGTGTACACATGAGCATACATTGGGTGATGGTGTCCGTGAGGAGCATTTGTATGCCGTGATGGGTGTGCATGCATAATAGATGGAACTTGTTTCTTTCGAAACAAAGTTTTCAAACGTGAATGGCCCACTACACATTGGCTCAAGGTGGAGCCCAGACAATCGACACTCTTCTTCAAAACATTTATAACATTTTTAACATTTGAAGATAAAGTGGAGCATGTAATAGGTGAAGTGTGTGATACTACCCTAGCATGGCAAACATGTGCATCAATCTTATTTTGCAAAACATTATTTTTCTTTAAACAAACATTTAAATCATTTGAAATAGAAATAATTTTGTTTTTCAAAGCAACATTCTCTTTTAAAACAAAATCAATTTTTGAAGATAAGTTTTCATTTTTCTTCAAAATATTTTCACAATGATTATTGTTTTTCAAAAACTCATTTTCTTTAAGTGCAAGATCAAGTTGAGATTTTAATGAATCCCTCTCATTAGCAATCTCCTCTTTCTCTTGCAAAACAATGTTAAGTCTAGAAATCAAATTTTTATTTTCATTATTAATGCCTAGACTTTTCTTTTTCAAAATTTTATACTTTTCAATCAACTTTTCACACACAATGGAAAGTTCTTCATTTAAAGCATGGGCATCATAATCATCACATGAAGAACTAGTGTCAAAACTATCTAGTTGAGATTCCGATTGTACCTCAAGGGAGTCATTCCCTTGGACCGTATAGCATTGTTGTGGCTCGGATTCATCTCCACTAGATTCCTCCTCTTGTTGGATTGGCAATTGAAGCTTGGAGGTGGTTGTGGTTGTCAACATGTTCCACACTGCAAATGCGGAATCAAAGTTAGAAGCAAGCATAAGATATTCTTTATTTAATGTGCTTCTAATGGCCTCAAGGGCTTGTGCATTGGCCCCTATATGATTGCTATTACCAAGATAGCATTTCTTGGTAGCGGCAAGATATACATGCAAGCCTAGGGTTTGTAAATAGATGGACATCTTAGTATTCCAAACAAGAATGTTGGAAGGGTCAAACATAGGTGGGGTCATGAAGTCCATGGGTCCAAACTATATGTGTGCAAACAAGCAAATGCAAACAAGATTAGCAAACAAATAGATCTCACTCCTAGGATGTTAAGCCTAAGTATCAAGAGCGTAGGCTCTAATACCAATTGAAAGTGCTCTAATGCCAATTGTAAATCACCTAGAGGGGGGGTGAATAGGTGATAATGCTAATTTAGAAACTAAATGCGCTAAATGCGGAAGCTTAAACAAAATATTGCAACACACTTAGTACAACACACAAGTGTAGCCGAATTTCCCGTGAAGGGCTCTGGACTAACTCCTCTTGATTCCCCTTTAATGGGTTGAGGTGCTATATAAAGCTCTTGTGGTTAAGTACAAGTGAGGCACACACAAACAACCAAGCATATAAGATGAATAGGCAATATGAATATATGCAAGGCAAGACAAGTAATATGAATGATATGAATGACAATAAAGATGATGCTATGCACAACACAAATAGAGAGAGAGGGTTAGAGAGACAATGGATCAAACGCTAACAACAAGATATGTTTCGAGGTTCGAGCACCCAGCTCTACATCCCCGCCTTCACCACCGTGAAGGATTTCCAATCCACTATCTCCCACCGAGGTAACCTCTACCGAAGAGGATTTGTTACAACACAAGGAGTACCAAACTCCTCTCTCAATACAAACACCACCTCACACAAGAGGGGTAGGCCCTTAGCCAAACAACAACCAATCAACGCCTCTACCGAAGAGGGTTACAACCAATCTCCACCTCTCACTAGAGGGAGCAAACCACAATCTCAACCTCTACCAAAGAGGGAGAAAACCAATCACCCGATCACCTCTACCAAAGAGGGATTCAACAAGAATAAGGGTGTTTACAACAAGTGGTTTCTTTCAACCACAAACAATCTCTCTTTTACCTCTTTTCCACAAAAACAAGATCCTAATAGAATAGGATAGAAGATAGCTCAAGTGTGGAAAAACTAAGTCTCTTGGGAAAACACCAAAAATGATATAGAAATTTTAGCTCAAAAACAATTCCCAAAACCTAATTTCTTTGAAATTAAAACAAAACACTTAAATGAATGAAGCTTTTTGGCACAAAAACTATTTTGAAAACTTGTTTAAAACACTGAAGGTATCAGGAAATTTTAGCTCTAAAAATCTTGGCCAAAACCCTAAAGAAATGGGGTTTATATAGGCCCATCAGAAAACTAGCCGTTAGGCTGATCTGGCAGTCTGACAGGCAACCAGTCGGCCGGCCCGGCCGACCGCCAACGGTCTGAAATATGACCGTTAGGCAAACCCGGTCGACCGCCCGGTCGACCCCCAGAAACAGAGAGCACTGCTCTCAGGTCCGGTCGGCCGACCGTCCCTGTGTCTGCCAAACGTGCACAGGCTTGTGCACGTCAGTCGACCGCAAGGGTCGACCGGCCCTTGGTACGGTCGACCCGTGCGGTCGGCCGTCCTGGCCTGTCAGCCACTGTTCAGGGACAGATAAACATGTTAAAAATATTTTTAAAAATCTTTTAAGTCTTGTAAAAATGCCCAAAAATAGTTTTATCATTTTGCATTGATATATAAACATGTGATAAAAATTTCAACTCAAATATCAAGCATATGAAACTATTTTTGTGTCTAAACATTTTTTATAAAAAACCAAAACTTGTATTTTTATCAAACTTTGATTTTTCTCAATAGGAAATCTGATTTTTCCTAAAACTCATGAATAGACATATCAAAATAAGTTTGTTTAAGATATGAAGCATGTATGTATATTGAACATATCTAATATACACAAAAACCATGTAAACTTGTTTTGATCAACTATTCATGAAAACAAATATCGGTTAAACTAAAAACCGAAAAAACCAATATCCAATCATAAAACTTGTGTGTGTTGTGCACTTGAGCATATCAACTATTCTAAGCTTTACAAATGGATCTAAAACACACTAAACTAAACTAGGATACCTAAGTCTTCTTGACGATCTCCATCTTCAAGTAGACTCGATCCCAAACCGTGATCCGCCGAGTGCAAAGGAGTAATCTTGATGCTCGGGCACCGGAATCACCATGTGAAGGCTTCCAAACTCATCTTTTTGAAGCAATCACCAACTAATATCTTGATTAATGATCTGAAACTAAAATCACAAGATAATTAGTAAACATAACTACATGAGTTAATCATCATCAAAACTAGAGTGGAAGGCCTCTGGTCCAACATCTCTTTGGAAAGTTTTAATCATGTAGAACTCTTGAATAGGCTTGTAAGATAGAGCTCCATTGATATGTCTTCATAGATGTATCATCAAAAGCAAGTTCCAACAACTCCGACATCACTTCCTATGAACATTAGAAAGGGAGAACTCCTAACATTCAATTCCTTCAAAGTCTGAGGTTGCCTGGATAAGATTTCAATACCGAAACCTAAGAAAAGAAAAATTGGCCCCAAGACTGTTGTTGCTATCTTTATCAGATATGTACTTGATAGCAATGTTAACCGATTCCTATTGGTTAACTCTAAGATCAGTAAAATATCCAACAATACCATAATTGAAGTTAGGGATGTTGTTTATTTAGAAAATATCTTTCCTTTCAAATCAAGAATCCCTAGTGATCCTTCTTGTACTCGTTCTGCCTCTGATATTCCTTCATCTAGTTCTACTTCTACTTCTGATTTTGAATGTAAAAGGAGCAAAAAAACTTGAACTCTTATATTTTTCGGTGAAGATTTCTTTATCTATCTTATAGAAAGTGATCCAAGCTCCTTCAAGGAAGAAATGAACTCTTTTAAATCTCCTTTTTGGAAAGAAGCCATTGATAGTGAGATCAAGTCCATAATGAAGTATAATACTTTGATACTCACTGATCTTCCTCTAGGATGCAAATCTGTAGGTTGTAAATGCATCTTTAAGAAGAAACTCTGACCCGATGGTATTGTCAACAAATACAAAGCCAGATTAATTGCAAGGATTTCATCCAACAAAAGGGTATTGACTTTTTTGACACCTAATCTCCTGTTAAGTCTATATTGGATATGTTTTCATATTCGATGGTGTTGTGTCCTGAAAATCCTACAAACAAATAGTGATTGCAAGGAGTACTATGGAACCTGAGCTTATTGCTCTGGATACTACTTGCTTGGAAGCTGAATGCTTAAAGAATTTTCTATCAGAATTTTATATCGTGCCTAGTCCAATAATTTCAATCTCAGTTCATACTGATTCGAGATCCACCATTGAGATTCTAAAGCAAGATAATACCAATAAGAAGATGAAGATATATATTCAGATCAGACTCAAGTCTATACAATGCCTATTGGGTAAAGTTGTAATTCTGAACTTTGTAAAGTCTGAGAAAAATCTTTCTGACCCATTGATTAAGGGTCTTTCTGGGAGTGTGGTCCTAAAGTCATCGAGAGAGATGGGTTAAGCCCATAATAGAGTTCACTGATGGCGGGAACCCAACCTTCCTGATCAGGAGCTAGTTCTATGAAAGAGGTTCATTGTGATAGCAAGAGTTGGAACTCTGATACACGTGTGGAGCCTCGACCCAAATATGTTTATATTCTATATGTATCACTATAGCTACTACCCCTTCTCTATGATGACGATGCTCTTATAACACAACTTGATAAGGCTGTGTTAAACTCTTAATAAGTCCAATGCATGAAGTGTGGAGGGTATAAGTCCAGTTGTAGTACCCTTAGAGGACTTACCTACGTGAGAGGAACCGTGATGACCACGGTCAAGGAACCGTGATAGCCACAGTTAGGGACAGGGCTGACCCCTAGAAACTTCTCACGAGTCAGTTAATGTGAGAATAGTTTTTAACGCTCAACACATTCGCTCAATAGATAAAGACTTATTATGTGTGTTTTCATCAATATCTGGTTAAAGAGGCCTAATTCAAGGCGTAGTGCATTATTTATCTCAGGTGGCGATGAAATTCGCTAAGGGTAGATTCAAGGTCGCAAGCTATCGACCCCGAATCCATAGTATAATGTTGCCTAAATTTTTCTCTTGTTTTATGGTTTATGATTTGTTTATTTCATATTGATTTCTTTTGTCTGTCCTTAAACTCAAGTTTTGGATGGATTATTGGATGTGTATTTAGTTTTGGAGGGAAAACTTGAGTTTTCCTCATTTTGTCTTTGTTTTTTAGTCCCACATTGGATAGGCTAAAGAAGTTTCAGTGGTATATATCAACTCTTTCTAAGCATATTGTTATGAGTATTAGGCCATTGGCCACACTCCCCACACGCGCGCATACGCGCTAAATGATTAGTATCCATATTTGTATATTTCTTATCACATCTTTGCATTTATTTTATATAAAATTCTGTTAATAATAGCTTTCTTATTTGTTTCTAGCTCCATGACATGAAATGAAGAAGAAGCCTAAAAATTCCATTTATTTGGTGATTTTTTTAAAGCTTATATAGCCATTGACTTTGGAAGCCTATTCTACTGCAACAGGGTGCAGATATCAAAGAACCGACAGTAGGTACATGGAGTAGTGTGTAGCAGAAGGCTGCAAACTTTGGCGCCATGCCGCGGCGCTCATACTATCATGGAAACGTGACTTTTGTTGTGTTTTCGTGGCTATGTTGTGGGGCCACGTGTTGAGCTTGACGCGTGGCCCCATATGGCTTCCGTGGTACCCTTCTTGGTCTATAAATGCCCTGTATTGGCCAAAATTTTCAGAGATGAGGGAATGTAGTATAGTTCTTCCCATTTGTATAGTTTAGTTGTTCTTCTTTCTTTTGTTTTTCTTTTTTTTTTGTAGATCATATAATAGGAAAAAGAATGATCTTGGGATGAAAGTTAGAGTGCTTGTTGTAGAGGGTGACACTTTATGAAAGGTTTTCTCTTTATCTTTACTTGCTTTCTTCTCTCTAATCTTTTACATGCTTCGCTTTTTCTCTTAGGCAACTAACTATTAATCAGTAACTTGCTAACTCCTTACTTGATAATCCACATGAATCTATTAGCCTCTACTTTGTCTTGCTCTTGCAAGAGCCATTGATGGCTCATGATGATGGATTCTAATACTCAAACATCGAACTTTCTAATAATCTAACATTATTTTATTCCATGCCGCTCTAGTGTAGTTTTGATGGTTTAATTATAACTTGCATTTGTTTATTTGAGTTTGAATGTGATGAGCGATCTTATGGGTCATGCTTTGAAAAGCTCTTGAACGAAGGACTAGTGATGGCCAAGGATACATGTAAGGCAACTATCACTGAGAGGTTAGTATATTGTGAAAGTACACCTAGAGGGGGGTGAATAGGTGTATGACTAATCTAAGGAACAAAATGCGGAAATTAAAACTAAATTGCAACACATTTAATGTAACCAACGAGTGTAGCCAAATTCCTAGTGAAGGACTTTGGACTAACCCCTCTTGATTCCTCTGAATAAGAGTTTAGGTGCTATATGAAGCTCTCGTGGTTAAACACAAGTGAGGCACACACAAACAACACAAGCATATATATGATATGGCAATATGATGCAATGCTCAAAGTAAAAGAGAGAGAGAGTTAGAGTCAATGGATCAAACACAAACACCGAGATTTGTTTCAAGGTTCGAGCATACAGCTCTACATCCCCGCCTTCACACAGAAGGATTTCCAATCTACTAACTTGTCCACACAGGACTCCCACACAGGGAACCTCCACTGAGGATTTGGGGCAATACAATAACCGGGAGTACACAACTCCTCTCTTTACAAACACAACCTCTACACTTAGAGGTTAGGCACAAAGCCACCACAAAACTCAATCAACCTCACAAATGAGGGATGGGCACAAAGCCAACAACCAATCAACCTCTCACTAGAGGGATAGGGCACAAAGTCACCACTCTAAAATCAACCTCTACCCAAGAGGGATAACACAAAGTAGGAGGGTTTACAACTTAGTAATCAAAAGACCACAAACTAATTTTTTTCCACAAAAACAATGATCCTATAGAAAGGATAGAATGATAAGCTCAAGTGTGAAAAACAAAGAGTTTGAAAATAAAAAACTCAAAGAAAAACTCTAGGGAAAAACTCTAGATAGAATTTGAAAATGAAGATCAAACCAATTCCCAAAGAATTTTCTTTTCAAATGATTTTCCAACTCTTTTAAAACAAGATAAAGATCAAATCTTTAAGCACTAAAAACTCTTTAAAAAACTTGTTGGAAGATATAAATTTTTGCTCTAAAAATTCTGCCTCAAACACCCAAGAGATGGGGTATAGGATAATCTCCTAATTGAGTCCGAGATGTCCCTAGGGCAAAAGTCTACTCATTTTTAGTTAAGCTTGGGTTAGTGAATTAGGAGATTATTTGTGGGCTAAGAGAGGGTAATGACTTCCCCACCTTATCTTGTTTATAGGACAAGCCCTTAAATCAATTTAGTGCAGTGTACAAGTATATAGAAAAAAGTAACATTCAAGCAATTTTTCATACAAGAATGAACCTTATACTAAATGCTATGCACACATACCTTGGCTCCAGCACTCTTCAACAGTAAATAGAAAATGAAATGAAATAGACACGTGCCTAAATGCAAAGTCTAAATCATTTTTAGCATTTACAATCAACTTTTTACTGTTGTGTTAGAAATATATATACAGTGAGTCAAATAAGGAGATAAATGCTACAGAAATTCAGATTTTTAATTCAGCCAACCTGCAAAAATACAGGTTAGTAGTTCACTCAGTTTTGCCACTGGAATGTAGCAAATCTGAGGGCTTCTTGGCTCTGCTTTCTTGAGCAGAGTTCAAGGCCACTTATATGTCTACTGCAGCACGAATTCCTTGTTGTTAAATCTGTACAAAAAAAACAAAGAAGAAAGTTAACCAAAAATATAAACTTTTAAAGAGAGTAACTTACAGTCCCTCCCCGGCAACGGCGCCAAAATTTGATTGACTTTGAACCTACACAAAAATACAGTATTTTAGATTTTAAGATTAAAAAGTGCAAGTTAATCAATTCTACCGCAATAGCTAGTGGCTATGCGGGTCGTAATCCACAAGGAGGGACTAGCGATGGAAGCTTTTGAGTAAGTCTTCTTTTAAGATACAAAGTTTGGTTAAAGTTCTTCTTTAATTCTTTAAAAGAAAAAGAGAAAAATTAGGTTAAGGTTAAGTAAGGAAGAAAGTGGTAGAATGAGAAGGTGGAAAAAATAGAAAATGATTATTTACAAAGAAATTGAAAATGGAAAGAAGTGGGTGTTGTTGGTGTTCTAAACTAAAGAATAAAAGAAAAGGAAAGAAACTAAAATAAATTACTTACTTCTTTTGGCTAAATACTTACCTTGAATCTTTTGCAATGATGTTACCTTGAAGTGAGGCGATCAACGTATAGTCCATAAGAGTTGATTCCCGTTTCCTCCACATTATATCATCAAGACGTTGCAAGTATGAAGTGATACAGAATGAAACTCAAAATCCATCGTCATGAGCTATCGGTGGCACTCGCAAAGGCAAGGCTCTTTCGATGCTTTTAGACTCACTTGGAGAGCAATTATTCCAAAAGAAGAAAAGTAGAGAAGAAGAAGAACACAAAAATAAAGTACATACAAAAGGAAACTATAGATTCAATTTCATAACAATAAGAGAAAAGAAGAAAATCTTACATAGGTGTCACTCTCAGCACAAGCTTCGTTCTCGTTTTCCTATGAAACTCTGATCTCCTCTGATTTACATAAATTAAAACTAAAAATTACATGAAAAGAAAAACAAAAACCTACACTACAAAGAATGAAAAACTGGACTAATTCCTATCTCTGCATGGTCGTCCCCCGGAGGCTCTGAAAATCCCAGTATTTATAGGTAAAACCCAACCTATAGGAGCGTATGAAGTTAGGGGGAGCAAACGCTCCCGCCAACTCACCAACAAAGCCGTGGAAACGCGGCTTTGGCCGCGTTTCCGCGGCCAGGGTGTGGCCAGGTGGCCACACCCTGTTGGTGGTGCTCTCCGGCTTCTTGATTTATATTTATCTTTATCTAGATTTGCAGTTTATGTCCGGAATTTTGACGAAATGGCCTTTGATCCTTGGCTTCAACCGATCGATTTGTAGGGATTTGTTCTAACTGGTTTTCAACCGATCTGAACCGACCTGATCTGCCCTGATTTACTAAGTTCGAATCAATTCTGATTTAATTCAGAATTTGATGGGCTTTTGGGCTCATTTCTCTTCAATCTCCTTTAGGAATGGGCCTGCAAATAAATTAAACGTTTAATTAGAAAAATGCAGAGTTTATTTTATAATAAGTAGGAGAATATGATAATAAATGAGCAATATTAGTGACCAATCAACAACATTGCCCGACTCATCCAACTTGTTCCTAAAAATCCATTCAGTACCAATTGTTGGTCTATTATGGGGTCTAGGAATAAGATGCCAAACTTGGTTGCGCTCAAATTGATTGAGCTCCTCTTGCATGGCAAGCAACCAATATGAGTTTCCCTCGGCTTCGAGGATGTTGGTTCAAAATGAGAAATAAATGCATAGTGCCCACAAAGATCATGAAGTTTAGAACGAGTAGTTACCCCTTTTGATACTTCACCTATAATAAGATCCTTGGGATGATGTGGAGTGAATCTCCAATCCTTTGGAAGTGGTTGTGTTGGTTCCACTTCAACTTCTTAAACTTCACTTTCCACATCAACCTTTGGCTTGTCTTCTAGAGTAGGTGAGTCCTTCAAGGTAATCCTCTCCATGTCTTCACCTAAGGAATCTATTTCTACGACATTCTCAATAAAAACTAGATTCCTCAAACTTTACATGTATAAATTCTTCAATAGTCAAAGATGATTTATTGAAGACTCTATAAGCTTTACTAGTGCTAGGTAACCAACAAAAATAACTTCATATGATTTTGCATCAAATTTACCTAAATTATCTTTAGTATTTAAAACAAAATATTTATAACTAAAAACTTTAAAGTATGAAACATTTGGTTTTCTTGAATAGTAAATTTCAAAAGATGTTTTAGAAGTGTTTTTGCATATGAAAACCCTATTTGATATGTAACAAGATGTGTTTACGGTCTCGGCCCATAGGTATTGGGGGAGACCGTACTCATTTATCATTGTTCTAGCCATTTCTTGTAATGTTTGATTTTCCTCTCAACAACTCCATTTTGTTGTGGAGTTCTAGGACAAGATAGTTCATACTTAATTCCATGTTCTTCACAAAAAGTGGTAAAGGGTTGGTTATTGAATTCATCACCTCTATTACTTCTCATTCTTAAAATAGAAGAATCTTTTTCCTTTTCAACTCTTTTCCTAAAAGTTTGAAAATGTGAAAAGGCTTGATTTTTATGTTTCAAAAAGAAAACCCAAGTAAAATGAGAAAAGTCATCAGCTAAAACGAAAGTAAAACGATTCCCACTTAGACTTTTGGTTTAGTAGGACCAAACAAATCCATATGGATTAACTCCAAGGGTCGTGATGTCATGATATCCTTGATGGATTTGAAAGAGGACTTGGTTTGTTTCCCAAGTTGGCACGTATCGCAAATGCGGTCCTTTTCAAATTTCAAGTAAGGGATACCTTTCACCATTTCCTTGTTGTTTAATCTAGATAGATGATCAAAAGAAATATGGCCTAATCTCCTATGCCATAACCAAGAGTCATCATTGAAGGCATTCAAACAAGTAGCATTGCATTGCATATTAGACATATCAATCATGTATACATTGTTTTCACGGAATCCAGAAAATATACATGCATTAGTTTGTCTATCAAATACACTACAAGCTAAGTCATCAAAAATCACATTAAAACTTTTATCGCAAAGTTGACTAACACTCAAGAGATTATGCTTGAGGCCATCAACTAAAACAACATTTTCTAGTACAGGAGATGTACCAAGTTTAATGTTACCTATACCGATGATTTTTCCTTTTGGCGTCATCTCCGAAGGTGACAGTGCCACCTTCATGGTATCTTGATAGGGTTGCAAAGTTGTTAATATCCCAAGTCATGTGTCTTGAGTAACCACTATCAAGATAACACCGCTCCCTACGTGTTTGAGCTTTGGAGTGTACCTACATCATGTAATAAATTTGTTGACTTTGGTACCCAAATTTTCTTGGGTCCTTAAATGTTAGCATTACGAACCCAAACATGATTATGTGATGCATTTATCCTATCATAGCAAAATTTAACCAAATGACCCTTTCGGCCACAATATGTGCATGCATAAACTTTACCATACATGAATGCATGATGAGTGTGTGGGGTGTGGATATGTTTTTGGTGTTTAGCATGATGTGAGTGTGAAGGTTGTGATTTATGAACATGGGTGTGTGTAGCATGTGATTGTTTCTTTGGGATATGTTTCTTAAGAAATATAGCTCTAGTCTAGATTTATCAAATTCACATTTTTTTAAACTTCTCCTAATGAAATCTCATCTTTATCAACTAGTGAAAATTTACTTTTACAAGAAATTTCATAAGCATCAAAATCCTTTTGAGTGGAAGTAAGAGTTGAAAATAATTTATTTTTTCTTTTGTGAGAGTGAAAATTTTGTGGCTAAGTGATTCATTTTCCTTTTTCATTTTTAAATATTTCTTTTTGAGAAAATTATAATTTTGAGATAGTTCTTCAAAAGCTTCTCGTAGTTTATCTATAGATAATTCACAATCTTCAATAGATGTTTCGGGAGTTGCCTTGCTTATGCTTTCATTTGTCATGAAGCACATGTGGGCGGTATCGATTTCTTCGTCAGATTCACTCTCTGAATCCCTAGTAGCCTTTAAAGCTTTCTTCTTGTATGGCTTCTTGGAGGTGAAGGGTTTGCCTTTGTTTTCCGGACACTCTGCAACTATGTGTCCCGGCTTCCGGTAATTGAAGCAAATGATTTTCTTCTCTTCTTTACCTTGCCATCTCCTTCTATTTTGGAATTTAGCCTTGTTGTACATTCTCCGAACGTTCTTCACAAGAAGAGAAAGATCTTCATCATCCTCTTCTTCATCATCTTCGTCGGAGTAGGTGGAAGAGCTTTTGAAAGCTATTGCTTTCTTCTATGGAGGAGCTATCTCTTCTCTTGCTTTTCGTTTCATCCCATGGGTCTTGAGATTCCCAATGAGACCGATGAGCTCCATTTCCTCCTTGTCGTTGAGCTCCTTCAAAGTTGTAGCTTTGACTTAAAAATCACCTAGAGGGGGGTGAATAGGTGATAATGCTAATCAATGCACAATTAAAAATATGATGCAACAATCGCCCAAAACAAGACTAGAAGCCGAATGCCCCGCGAAGGGTTCTGAACTCTTTCCTCGTGATTCCTCTAGATATGAGTTGGAGGTGCGCAATGCAATCTTGTTGTATGGGACTTTGATTGACAATATGAATATGAAACAAGTGAATATTGCAATGAAAATAGAGAGCAAGTAATAGAAACAATGAAAGTAAAGAAAGAAGTAAGAGCAAGTAAATCAAACCCAAACACCGAGAATTTTTCCGAGGTTCAAGCACCCAGCTCTACGTCCCCGCCTTCCCCAGAAGGATTTCTAACCACTATAACTTCACAAAGAGGTTACAAATACACCGGAGTACCCAACTCCACAATCTCAAGTACAAGTATTCTCTTGGTGATCAAAAGACCACAAACTCTCTTTTGAAAAATTCTCTTCCCTTACAAAATCCTTGTAGAACAATGAGTAGGATTGAAGCTCTTGTATGTAAGTGGAAAAAGAAAATTAAATCAGAGAGTTTTGAAAAACACTTCAGAAAATGAGAAAAATTTTCAGCACAAAAACCAAGAAATGAAACTCTTTTGAATGCCTTAAACTTTTGAAACTTTTGCAAATTTTTGTTGTAAAATAACCTCTCCCTAATCACCCCTATTTATAGGAGAGGGCTAGGGATTAAGGAGTAAACCCACTTAATGCTAATTAGGAAGTATTAGGTTCAGAAAATATCATTTAAACACTTTTAAGAAAGAAAAAGACAAAAATAAAACATGTTTAAAAAGTAGTCGTTATGGCTGAAACGACCCTATCGGTCGACCGGGGTTCAAATAAAAGAGCCATTGTAGGCTCTCGGTCGACCGCCCGGTCGACTGGGCACAAACAGAGAGCAAGTGCACTTCAGTCGGCCGGCCGCCCGGTCGACCGAAGGTCTCCGGTCGACGGCCCGGTCGACCGATAAACGTGCATACATGCACGCCCCCAACTGCCAGAAGCTCGGTCGACTGGGTCGGTCGACCGTTCTGACCTGACCTAGTGTCGGCCGACCGGTCGGTCGACCGGATCAGGCCAAAAATCAAAATAGAAACAGATTCTAGAGGAGATTTTGAAATTCTACAAAATAGTTTTGATTTAAAACATGTATAATACACAAAATTGAGTTTATAGTCAAAAGGCTTTAAATTAAAATAATTTGTACATATTTATAAGGAATATTTTTAGGAAAGACATGTGCACAAAAACGTGTGTGTTGGATTATAGAGCTTCAAACCTATCCACTATTCTTTAACAAATCTATAAACCTAGAAACAAATCTAATGAAGTCTCTTGAGCCATCTTGAAGTCTTGAACCTTGCAATGCCTTGCTAGAGCCTTCTCTTTTATGTTCCTTCCTAGATGTGCCAAATGCCTTATTTGCTTTATGAACCTAGAAATTTTTGCAATAACCAAGCAATGGCCTCCAAACATGGTACAAACCTGAAACTTATCTTGAACAAACTAATTAGTACCAAATAGCTCTTGTTTATTTTGTTATCATCAAAACTCTAAACAAATGGAGAGTGTAACCTTTTGGGCCAAAAATCTCCCCCTTTTTGATGATGACAAAATAAATAGGCTATGTTTAAAAAATAATAAAGGAGAAGTGAAAGCTCCCCCTCAAATTATGCTATATTAAACAAAGAAAAAGCAATTTAAATGGCAAGCAAAAGCCATGAGACTCAAAACCATGAAGTATAAAATACTTGCAAAACACTTAAACTCAAATACAAGAAATCATAAAAACAACACTTCACTTTGCAAGAATCAAAATCAAAAACATATATAAACTCATATGAAACCAAAACCAACATATATAAACTCATTCTCCCCCTTTTTGTCATACATCAAAAAGGGTTAAGAAAACATTTTTTTTCAATAACACAAAAATTAAGTTCACCACAAATAAAGGAAAATCTAGCAAAATCAAGTGGTTTAGTGAAAATATCGGCAAGTTGCAAATCCGTGGAAACATACTCAATATCTATATCACCTTTCTCAAAATGATCTCTAAGAAAGTGATATCTAATCTCAATGTGCTTGGTCTTACTATGTTGATTTGCATTCTTAGTCATATGTATAGTACTAGCATTATCACAAAATATTTTTATATGGTTATAATGCAAATCATAATCAAGGAGAGTATGTTTCATCCAAAGGACTTGTGCACAATAAGGCCCCGCGACAACATACTCCGCCTCGGCGGTTGAGAGAGCTACAGAATTTTGTTTCCTAGAGGACCATGAAACAAGACAATTACCAAGAAATTGACATGTTCCACTAGTACTCTTTCTATCTACTCTACAACCCGCATAGTCGGCATCCGAATAACTCGTCATTGAGAAATCTCCGGTTTTCGGATACCAAAGACCCATTCTAATTATGCCCTTAATATAACGAATGATGCGTTTTACCACAATAAGATGGGACTCTTTAGGACATGATTGGAATCTAGCACAAAGACACACACTAAACATGATGTCCGGCCTACTTGCCGTCAAATACAACAAACTTCCTATCATGCTTCTATATAACTTAATATCAACACATTTACCTTGGTCATCCTTATCAAGCTTGGTTGTAGTTGCCATGGGTATGTTGCAAACTTTTGAGCCTTCAAGTCCAAACTTCTTTACGAGTTCCTTTGCATACTTGGCTTGACATATGAAATTCCCATCTTGCAATTGCTTGATTTGGAGTCCAAGAAAGAAATTCAATTCACCCATGGAAGACATTTCAAACTCACATTGCATAACCTTTTCAAATTTCTTGCATAAAAACTCATTAGTAGAACCAAAAATTATATCATCCACATAAATTTGCACAATTAAAATGTCATTATCAACATGCTTAGTGAATAATATTGTGTCTACTTTGCCTTTAACTAAATCATTTGAAATGAGAAAACTAGAAAGCCTTTCATACCAAGCTCTTGGAGCTTGTTTCAATCCATACAAAGCTTTATCAAGTTTAAAAACAAAATTGGGATGAACATGATCAACAAAACCGGGAGGTTGTTCAATATAAACTTCTTCATTTATAAAACCATTCAAAAATGCATTTTTCACATCCATTTGAAAATTTTTAAAATTTTTAAAAGATGCAAAAGCTAGTGTCATCCGTATGGCTTCAAGCCGTGCTACGGGTGCAAAGGTCTCCTCAAAGTCAATTCCCTCAACTTGAGTATAACCTTGGGCCACTAACCTAGCTTTATTCCTAATGACATTTCCGGACTCATCCATCTTGTTCCTAAAGATCCACTTAGTACCAATTATTGGTCTATCGTGAGGCCTAGGAACAAGGTGCTAAACTTGGTTGCGCTCAAATTGATTGAGTTCCTCTTGCATGGCTAGCAACCAATATGAGTCCCCCTCGACTTCGAGGATGTTTTTGGGTTCAAAATGAGAAATGAATGCAAAGTTACCACATAAGTCATGAAGTTTGGAGCGAGTTGTTACCCCTTTAGAGACATCACCTAAAATGAATTCCTTGCGGTGATTTGTAGCGTATCTCCAATCTTTAGGAAGCGGTTGAGAGCTTTTCTCTTTATCCTCTTGAACATCACCAATGGGTTCTTGCTTTTCTTCTTGAGCGGGTGAGTCCTTCAAGGATAGTCTCTCCATGTCTTCACCTAATGGGTCAATCTCTACAATATTCTCAACAACCACATTAGATTCTTCAAATTTAACATGCATGGATTCTTCAATGGTAAGGAAAGATCTATTGAATACTCTATAAGCTTTACTAGTAGTAGAGTATCCAACAAAGATAGCTTCATAAGCCTTAGCATCAAATTTACCCAAGTCATCTCTAATATTCAAAACAAAAAACACTTGCATCCAAAAACTTTGAAATATGCAACATTAGGTTTTCTAGAATGATACATTTCAAAAGATGTTTTGGAAGAATTTTTACACAAATAGATACGATTTGAAATATAGCATGCGGTGCTTACGGCCTCAGCCCATAGATATTGAGGGAGGTCATATTCACTTATCATGGTCCTAGCCATCTCTTGAAGTGTTCTATTCTTTCTTTCTACAACTCCATTTTGTTGTGGAGTTCTAAGATATGACATTTCATGCTTGATTCCCTGTTCATCACAATAAGTCATGAAGAGTTGGTTAACAAACTCACCACCTCTATCACTCCTTATTTTCAAAATCGAAAAACCTTTTTCTTTTTCAACCCTTTTTCGAAAAATCTTAAAATGAGAAAAAGTTTGATCTTTGTGTTCCAAAAAGAAAACCCAAGTGAAACGGGAAAATCATCAACTAAAACAAATGCATATCTACTACCATTTAAGCTCTTAGTTTTAGTTCCTTGGGGTGAAGAATCCATATCAACTAAAATGAGTTCCTTGGGGTGATTTGTAGCGTATCTCCAATCTTTAGGAAGCGGTTGAGAGCTTTCCTCTTTATCCTCTTGAACATCACCAATGGGTTCTTACTTTTCTTCTTGAGCGGGTGAGTCCTTCAAGGATAGTCTCTTCATGTCTTCACCTAATAGGTCAATCTCTACAACATTCTCAACAACCATATTAGATTCTTTAAATTTAACATGCATGGATTCTTCAATGGTAAGAGAAGATCTATTGAATACTCTATAGGCTTTACTAGTAGTAGAGTATCCAACAAAGATAGCTTCATAAGCCTTAGCATCAAATTTACCCAAGTTATCTCTAGTATCCAAAACAAAACACTTGCATCCAAAAACTTTGAAATATGCAACATTAGGTTTTCTAGAATGATACATTTCAAAAGATGTTTTGGAAGAATTTTTACACAAATAAATACGATTTGAAATATAGCATGCGGTGCTTACGGCCTCGGCCCATAGATATTGAGGGAGGTCATATTCACTTATCATGGTCCTAGCCATCTCTTGAAGTGTTCTATTCTTTCTTTCTACAACTCCATTTTGTTGTGGAGTTCTAAGACATGACATTTCATGCTTGATTCCCTTTTCATCACAATAAGTCATGAAGAGTTAGTTAACAAACTCACCATCTCTATCACTCCTTATTTTTAAAATCGAAAAACCTTTTTCTTTTCAACCCTTTTTCGAAAAATCTTGAAATGAGAAAAAGTTTGATCTTTGTGTTCCAAAAAGAAAACCCAAGTGAAACGGGAAAATCATCAACTAAAACAAATGCATATCTACTACCATTTAAGCTCTTAGTTTTAGTTGGTCCAAAGAGATCCATATGAATTAATTCTAATGGCCTAGTTGACATGATATCCTTGATTAGTTTGAAGGAAGACTTGGTTTGTTTCCCAAGTTGGCACGCACCACAAATGTGGTCTTTCTCAAACTTCAAGTAAGGAATACCCTTCACCAATTCCTTAGAATTAATCCTAGAAAGATGGTCAAAAGATGCATGTCCTAATCTTCTATGCCAAAGCCAAGAATTCTCATCAAAAGCATTCAAGTATTTAGTAGAACAATCCAAATTAAGCATGTCAATGATATAAACATTATTATCACGAAATCCGGTGAGAATACAATCATTGGTTTTACAATCAAAGATTTTGCAAGAAAAATCATCAAAAACAACTTTAAGTCCACGGTCACAAAGTTGACTAATACTAAGCAAGTTATGTTTCAAACCATCAAGAAGAACAACATTTTCTATAATAGGAGATGCACCAATTTGAACGTTACCTATACCGATGATAGTACTGTTGGAGTCATCCCCGAAGGTGACTATGCCACCTTCCACGTACCTTGATAGGGTTGTAAAGTTGTTGATATCCCATGTCATGTGTCTTGAACAACCACTATCAAGGTACCACCGCTCCTTACGTCTTGGAGCCTTGGTGTGTACCTACATCAAATAATTTAGGACTTGATTTTGGTACCCACATTTTCTTGGGTCCTAAAGTGTTAGTGTCATGAACCCATACAAGATTATTTGTTCTATTTATTTGGTCATAACAAAACTTAGCCAAATGTCCATTCTTATCACAATAAGTACATCTATACACTCTACCATATTTAAAAGCATAGTAAGTGTGTGACTTGTGAGCATGTGTAGATTTAGCATGAGTGTTGTGTGTAGTATGAGCATGAGGAATTTTGACATGAGAGGCTTTAGCATGAGAAGTGTGTTTTTTAGAAAATATTTCCTCAAGTTTCTTAGTGTTGAAAGCACAATCCTTCAAAACTTTTTCAAAATCAACAATTCTAGTTTTTAACGAAGAAATTTCTTTTTCATCAATCTTTGAAAATTTTGCTTTGCAAGCAACTTTATAAGCACTAAATTCATTTTGAGTAGAAATAAGATTTGAAGAAATTTCATCCTTTTCTTTAGAAACAATAGCAAGTTGATTTTAAGAAAAGCAACTTCCTTTTCTAATTTTGAACATTCTATCTTTTTATTATCATAGCTTTCCGAAAGTTCAACAAAAGCATATACAAGCACCTCTTTACTTAATTCATCTTCTTCTTCAGGAGGTTGAGAGGTTACCTTGGGTGTGTTTTCCATGAAACACATGTTCGCCGTGTCCACCTCGTCTTCGGATTCGCTTTCCGAATCCCATGTGGCTTTGTAAACTTTCTTTTCGACCGGCTTCTTTTGCTTGAAGGAGGAAGTCACATTTTTCTTGAATTCCGGGCAATCGGTCATGATGTGTCCGGGCTTTCGGCGATTATAGCAAATGATTCTTCTCTCCTCTTTTCCTTCAAATTTCCTTCTAAAGTTAAGCTTGTTCTTCCGGTACATCCTCTTCACGTTTCGCACAAGGAGGGATAGCTCCTCATCTTCTTCTTCATCTACTTCATCGTCATCAAGAGTGGAGGAAGACTTGAAGGCTATGGATTTCTTCTTTTGAGGAGCCGCTTCTTCTCTTGCCTTCTTTTCCATCTCATGAGTCTTCAAGTTTCCAATGAGACTTATGAGATCCATTTCATCCTTGTCATTCAACTCTTTCAAGGTGGTGGCCTTTATCTCCCATGATGAAGGAAGAGCCCGAATCACTTTCCGCACCTTTTGATCATTGCTAATATCATCACCTAAAGAGGAAAGAGCATTGGTAATTTTAGTAAACTTTGTAATCATGCAATCAATAAATTCATCATCAATCATTTTAAAGCTTTCATATTGGGACCTCAAGAGATTTTAGCTCTCTTTACTTGTGATGTCCCCTCGTGTGTGACCAATAAATGTTGTCAAATCTCATAGGCGGATTGGCAATGTATTACCCGTGTAAGATCATCCTCATTCAAGGCGGTTAGGAGGGAATTTTGGGCCTTGGAGTTAGCCTCATATTCTCTAAAGGTAAAGTCCGACCAAGTGCTTTCCTCACTATCGGGTATAACATAGGGCTTGGTCAAGGATTTTGCAACTAAGCTACCTAAAGATTGTAAGAAAATAGTCATCCTAACCTTCCAAATAGGGAAATTAAGTCCATCAAATTTAGGAGGGGTTTTGATGTTGTCGGCCATGTTTACTAGCGTGTGAATGAAGGAATGCAAATGATGATTAGCAAATCTTAAGGATCTCTCTAAGGATGTTAAGCCAAACCTAGAGTCCAAGCTCTGATACCAATTGAAAATCACCTAGAGGGGGGTGAATAGGTGATAATGCTAATCAATGCACAATTAAAAATATGATGTAACAATCGCCCAAAACAAGACTAGAAGTCGAATGCCCCGCGAAAGGTTCTGAACTCCTTCCTCGTGATTCCTCTAGATATGAGTTGGAGGTGCGCAATGCAATCTTGTTGTATGGGACTTTGATTGACAATATGAATATGAAACAAGTGAATATTGCAATGAAAATAGAGAGCAAGTAATAGAAGCAATGAAAGTAAAGTAAGAAGCAAGAGCAAGTAAACCAAACGCAAACACCGAGAATTTTTCTGAGGTTCGAGCACCCAGCTCTACGTCCCCGCCTTCCCCAGAAGGATTTCTAACCACTATAACTTTACAAAGAGGTTACAAATACACCGGAGTACCCAACTCCACAATCTCAAGTACAAGTATTCTCTTGGTGATCAAAAGATCACAAACTCTCTTTTGAAAAATTCTCTTCCCTTACAAAATCCTTGTAGAACAATGAGTAGGATTGAAGCTCTTGTATGTAAGTGGAAAAAGAAAATTAAATCAGAGAGTTTTGAAAAATACTTCAGAAAATGAGAGAGATTTTCAGCACAAAAACCAAGAAATGAAACTCTTTTGAATGCCTTAAACTTTTGAAACTTTTGCAAATTTTTGTTGTAAAGAAACCTCTCCCTAATCACCCCTATTTATAGGAGAGGGCTAGGGATTAAGGAGTAAACCCACTTAATGCTAATTAGGAAGTATTAGGTTCAGAAAATATCATTTAAACACTTTTAAGAAAGAAAAAGACAAAAATAAAACATGTTTAAAAAGTAGCCGTTATGGCTGAAATGACTCTATCGGTCGACCGACCGGTCGACCAGGGTTCAAATAAAAGAGCCGTTACAGGCTCTCGGTCGACCGCCCGGTCGACTGGGCACAAACAGAGAGCAAGTGCACTTCAGTCGGCCAGCCGCCCGGTCGACCGAAGG
Source organism: Agave tequilana (assembly GCA_038442645.1). Classification (NCBI taxonomy): domain Eukaryota; kingdom Viridiplantae; phylum Streptophyta; class Magnoliopsida; order Asparagales; family Asparagaceae; genus Agave; species Agave tequilana. The sequence goes on from JAVJIF010007731.1 coordinate 146,883, forward strand.
TCTCCGGTCGACGGCCCGGTTGACCGATAAACGTGCACACATGCACGCACCCAACTGCCAGAAGCTCGGTCGACTGGGTCGGTCGACCGTTCTGACCTGACCTAGTGTCGGCCGACCGGTCGGTCGACCGAATCAGGCCAAAAATCAAAATAGAAACAGATTCTAGAGGAGATTTTGAAATTCTACAAAATAGTTTTGATTTAAAACATGTATAATACACAGAATTGAGTTTATAGTCAAAAGGCTTTAAATTAAAATAATTTGTACATATTTATAAGGAATATTTTTAGGAAAGACATGTGCACAAAAACGTGTGCGTTGGATTATAGAACTTCAAACCTATCCACTATTCTTTAATAAAACTATAAACCTAGAAACAAATCTAATGAAGTCTCTTGAGCCATCTTGAAGTCTTGAGCCTTGCAATGCCTTGGTAGAGCCTTCTCTTCTATGTTCCTTCTTAGATGTGCCAAATACCTTATTTGCTTCATGAACCTAGAAATTTTTGCAATAACCAAGCAATGGCCTCCAAACATGGTACAAACCTAAAACTTATCTTGAACAAACTAATTAGTACCAAATAGCTCTTGTTTGTTTTGTTATCGTCAAAACTCTAAACAAATGGAGAGTGTAACCTTTTGGGCCAACATGACTTCCCAAGATGGAGGGAGTACACGGATGATCTTCCTCACTTTTTGGTCGTTGTCAATGCCGTCACCTAAAGAAAAAAGACCGTTAGTAATCTTTGTAAATTTTGTAACCATATCATCTATTGTTTCATTTTCTTGCATTGAAAAGTTTTCATATTGAAAACGAAGAAGGTCAATTTTGGCCCTCTTTACTTGTGAAGTTCCCTTATGAGTGACTAAAAGGTAAGTCCAAATCTCATAAGCAGATTTGCAGTGAATGACTCTAGTAATATCATCGTCGGTAAGAGCTTGAAGCAAGGCATAGTGTGCCCTACCATTAGCGTCAAACTCTTTCGTGGCAATGTCAGACCAAGTGTCCTCATCACCAAGGGGTGCGCTAAATGATTTGGTCACCGCCTTTGCAACCCAGCTCCCTAAGGATTGCAAAAACACGGTCATCTTAACCTTCCATATGGGAAAGTTAAGGCCATCAAGCTTGGGTGGGGTCTTAATACTTTCGGTCATTTTTACTAAAGTGTATGAGGATGAAATATGAATAGAGTGATTAGCAATATATGATCTCTCTAAGGATCTTAAGCCAAGAACCTAGAGACTAAAGCTCTAATACAAATTGAAAAATACCTAGAGGGGGGTGAATAGGTGTTAATGCTAATCTAATGCTCTTTTTAAACAAGTATGAATGATGCAAACGGTCACTCAAAATAAGAAATTGAAGTCAAATTCCCCGCGAAGAGCTCTAGAACTTCTCCTCTTTAATTCCTCTAGATTATGAGTTGAGGCGCGTAATTGCTTTCTTGTTGAAATGAGTAAAGACCAAAAATGCAAATAAATGAAATGAGCTCAATAATGAAGTACAAGCAAGTGGTATCACAAGTTAAGAATGTAAAGCAATAGAGAGCAAAAAGGAAACAAATCGCAAACACAAGTAATTTGTTTCGAGGTTCGAGCCAATGCTCTACGTCTCCGCCTTCACCACTATGAAAGATTTCCACTAAATCCACAAAGGAAATTTCCACACAGGAACCTTTACACCCAAGGGGATTACAAATGGTCTACACAAGACCGGAGTACCCAACTCCAACAAATTCAACCTCTACACAAGAGGGATCTCAACACAATGAAATACAAGTCACTTGGTGATCAAAAGACCACAAACTCTCTCTTACAACTTCTTATAGAGTGGATTATGATTTTTGGCTCAAGAAGTAAAGTGAGAGAAAATTTTAAGTTGAAAAGAAGTAAAAGACTTAGAAACCAACTGAAACCTTTTGCAATTGAAAGAACTTTGAAAATGAAAGCAAGTAAACTTTTCTTCTCTGTTGAAAAACTTGAAATTAGGATCTATTTCTTGTGAAAACAAAAGACCAATGACCTCTATTTATAGGGAATAGATAAATACCATTCATAATTATTACTACGTCATTAGGGTAGAGTTTAGCCACTAGGAAACCAGAAATAGTTGTAGGAATCATTAAAAAATAAAACAGATTCCAAGAAATAGCCGTTGGGGCTTTCTGGACGGCTGCCAGTCGACCGGCAGGCCACATGGCAAAAGAGTCGTTGGCTCCGGTCGACCGGACAAGTCGACCGCCAGCTATAATAGAAACAAAATATTGAACTGCCGGTCAACCAAAACTCGAGAGTTAGGGTCTTGCAGTCGGTCGACCGCAAGGTCTACCGGTCGACTGGCCCGGTCGACCGGCAGACGTGCACGCTCATGGTCATAAGGCCCGGTCGACCAGACGGTCGACCGATCTGGCATGAAATAGTTCCGGTCGACTCATCCGGTCGACCATAAAGGCCTGAAACAGTTTTTGAAGAGGTTTTTGAATTTTGAATAATTTTTGAAATATTTTTAAATGGTTTGAGATTTAAGTGGCATGCTATAGGAGATGAAATACCTATTTTAAACTAGATATAAAAATTGAAATATTTTGAAACATGTATATTAATCAAACATGCACCAAAACCAACTAACCAAAAACTTGTATTTTGAAAAATGTATTTTTTTGTGTGTGTGTTTTCTTGAGCTCAACTATCATATCCTTACTCTTTAACATACTAATTCTTACAATGGTTTAGGTGACTACAAGATCTTCAATTTGGGTTTTTCTATATGCATCGTTGAATAACTTGAATTCTTGATCCCGAATTGAGTCAACTTGAGTCAATCACCATCTTCCTTTAGGGAAGAAAACATGTTGAATCCTTAGAACTCTGAAACAATCTTAAACACTTAAACATGATTAGTATAAATAACTATATATGTTTTGTAATCATCAAAACTCTAAAATCGGGTGATTGTAACATTTAGCCAACAAAAATAAGAAAATGCTTGGAATCTGTACGCTAAAAGAAATGAATTTTGCAGGAAAATAAGATTTTAATGCATTAGGATAGAACGCATCAAATTGAGGATGGTACTGAAAGGTGAGCGCATCAAATTGATTTTTATGTATTTCTATTATCTTATGTCTGTATTTTACAAATTAGCAAAAAATATTTCCATTAAGCTAACAATTTTTAAGAAGATCAAAAGAAAATGACAATATCCCAATTTATAATCTCATTCTTTATTTGAATACATTAATTTAATATTATTTAGTTATTTTTCTCTTCATCAATGTAAATTTTTGGGACTTAAGAGGAAATATACGGTTCTTTGCTTCAAATTTTAAACCAAATACCTAGTGTATAGATTTTTGTTGAGACTTCATTGATTGAACTAGTTGCGATGAAATTAAAAAAAACAATTTAATTTAATAAACTACATAGGGGAAACTTATTTTTTGATTACTTGCCATGCTCTCATGACTTATTTGTTTGTCCATAGCTATTAATATGGCAATTTTTGATGGTATAGACGCTGAAAATTTTTTTAGGGCTTGCGTCGGTGGAGATGAAGCATATATTTAAAGAATAAAAAGGAAGCTTGATTGATTAAAAATAGGATTTGTGTGGGGTGTATCCAACAATTATTGGTGTGTGTTTAGTAATAGAATTTCTATTAGTTGTAATATTAACGTCAATTAATGTCTATTTTAGTCTTTTAATTTAAGGTTAAAACTGTCCAACAACTTTTATTTTTAAAAAGTTGGTTTGTTAAGCAATTTTGTAGGTGTGAATTGTCGCACTATACTCTTAGGGGAAATTTTAGAAATAGGAAAGAATTTGAGTGTAATTTTAGAAATAGGATGATTTGGGGCTAATGTCAAAAATTGAGAAGATTTGGGGGGTATGTGTTGGTATAACTCAAAAAAAAAAATTGCTAAATCCTCAGCCTTCTTTCTCTTCTCCGGCGAGATCTCCGGTGAACCCATCTCAATTTTGTTTTGTGTCGTTATTATTTTCCATTTTTGCATCGGTTTTACATGAAATATGTTTTTGATGAATTCTTTGTTGTGGCAGGAAATAATCGAATGCTTATGACTCACTGCACTCGAATCCCAAGTGTAGTGTTTGCTGCGGCTATCTGGTTCACTGCCTACGCTGTCGTCGAATTGTCGTGACGTTTCGACTCTTTTGATTTTATTTCCTCACTCTGAGCATAAGCTCTGGTCCTGTGCCTGTTACCTTCTCTCCATCGAAACCCTAGAAATAATAAACCCCTCCTCTTTTTGGAATTGATGTCCAAAATTGATCTTTCAGATGTGAGCTTTATCTCTCTTTCTCTTTGGCTCCGTGAACAAACTCTGCGTTGGTATTTTCTTTTCATTTAAATTGCCTGATTTCTTAGGAATTGTTTAGAATTATTTCTGGATTTAATGATCTGATTCCTGTTTCTTTTGTAATGGTAGTCATGTAATTCCCTGGATTTTTATGATTAGAGAACTCGGTCAGTTTTTTTTTGGTGAGTTCCATATTGAAGGAAATTAGTGTATTTACTTTGATGAGTGCTCATGCAATTTTAGTTAAGTGTTTAAAGTAGGAAGCTCAAACGCTGTTCTTCTATTGTAAAATTGGGAGTGAACATTATGACAGAAAACCTTAATTCCAACCAGTGATCAATGTTAACCTCTACTTATCTACATGGAAAATTGCAAAAATTTATTGTTGGAATCAAGGAGAGTTTGCACCTTGTGTCAAGTTTATTATTTGCGTCCAATTCCATTTCCTTAGGATGTATATCTTTTTTGCTGCCACATCTTGCTTCATCTACATAGTTAGTTGCTGACCATTGAGTTACTTGACTTGACAGCTTATTCTGCTATCTGGTTCACATTTGACTCTTTTAATTTAACTTCCTCAGACTCTGTCGCAATACTAGTTGCGAAAAAATTTGGGCATTCATCAATCACCATGGGTTACGTTGGTCCTGCTGGCAGCGGCAAGGAAAGAAATTTTTTGTTAACAATGAATGTTTTTATTCAGTTTAAATTAATAATCTGAGAAAATTTCATGTTGCCCTGTTGGTTTTAATGTCCCTATTCCATGCCTCTGGTAATGCAGTCTACCTAGTACTCGAGCTTGTATTAAACATTCCAAAACTGTTCGGAGGACTATTGATGTTGTGAACCTAGACCCAGCTGCAGAAAATTTTGACTACCTTCCTTAGATTTTTTACTTGTTAAATTTGTTTGATCGGTGTAATATCCCTGGTCTAAAATATTGTATTTTTTCTAAAATATTTATTTTATTTTACTGATTATTTTATTATTATTTATTAAATTGATTTATAGTACAAATTATTCTAAGATAGTAAATGATGTTTTGGCCTTATATTTATATTTAGCATTATTAAGTATTATCATTTTAATTACTAGCTAGTATTTTTTCATTACTATGTTACTATTGTTATTATTGTAGTTGCTATTATTGTTAATATTGATATTGTTATTATTCTTATTCATATTGTATTGTTCTAGTCAGTATTATCAATGATAGTGTTTTTACCAAGTATTATTAGATAAGTGTTTTAATTTTGATAATTTTATTATTATTATTACTATTATCTCTTTTTAATTATTCGTATTTATTATTATTATTATTCATATCTTTTTCTTTTCCTAGCCCATAACTCATTACCATTGAGATCCTTACCCATTAACCCAAAACCCAACCCCATAATCCTATCTTAATTCAAATTCTAAATCTTAACTACCTAATCTAAATCCTATCTAATCAAATCCTTATCCTAGCAAACCAATTCATAAATCTAGGATAATCCTAATCTAAATCCTAACAAAAATCATATTTAATCCTAACTTACTCAAATTCAAATCTTATTTTTCAAAATCATAACCTTAATTAAATTCTATCCTAAACTACTAAGTGAAGCAGCTTGAACCCAACTGAAATTCTGATTTTTAAAGTCCCTAATAATCTATAAAAAGCCTAAACTACTTTTTTTCTACCTTCAAAGAAAAATCATGACCCAACTCTCCCCACTTTCTTTTTCTTTTTTCTCCTCAAGCGGATCGTGAATAAAAAGGGGTTTCGAGGTACAGAGAATGAGGAGCAAACAAGGAGGAACAAGCCAAGTAAGTAGATCTAAATTGTGAATTTAATTTCAGTTTTTAAAAAAATTAAATTAAATTAGAAGCACAAAAAATAATTTATTAATTTCAGCAATCTGCTACTCAACTTATCTATGTCCTCATGTCAGAACTTACCGTAATATATTTAATAGTTTCTAAAAACTTACCTAATATAATTTTTGTATAATCATTATTTTAATACCCCACAAAGCCTTAATTTGAACAAATCAAATCCAAGCAAGTAAATCATTTTTTTCTTAAGTAATTGATACAAATAGTTTATTCAATATCATGTCTATACAAGGGTCATCTATGAAATCTTTTTACATCAAAATCAATTCAAAATCCAATTAAATACATATGAGAATGTACAAATACATATCTAAATTTACACACCCCTTTAAAAATTTTTACAATTTAGAAAATCAAAAAAACTTTTGCACAGACTTGGGTGTGTGCCCTGGCAACCGGGTGCAGATCGCACCCGGATCTGCAACCATTGGGGTGCACAGTGGGCTATCGGCCCACTGTGCACATACAAGCAAGATTAAAAAAATGGAAATCGGCTGGTTCGCTGGCCCAGGCCAGGGTTGGCCTGGCCAGACTGGCCCGACTGGGCCAGGGTTAGCCTGGCCTGGCCTGGCCCGGGCCAGGCTTGCTAGGCCCAACACAGGGCCTTGGGCCATGTTAACCAAAAAAAAGAAATTTTCGAACTAGGCCTGGGCCTGGCATGGTCCAGCATGGGGCTGGGCCTCCAGACATGTGTATAAAAAAGAAAAGAAGAAAGAAAGAAGAATTGCAATAAAAATAATTAGCTAAAAAAATATCAAAAAATGGAGAAAAATATAAATAATAATCTACAATACTTTTACTTTCTATGATAAAAATTTTAAACTAATACCAATATAAATTAACTCAAATCACCCACTTTAAAGCCATTTTTCCTTAATGGTAAATTTAGACCCGTTAAGTATTTTAATGCTTTAAAGTCTATTAAAAATCTAATAAAAAATTAGAAATTGATTTAAATTGAACCTACTAAATTCATTAGACCCAAAGGACCATATTCCTAAACCCCCAAACTAATTAATCAAGATTAAAACTTCTTAAAACTCTCAGGTAAAATATCCTTTTAAAAATCTAACAATTTCTATTGAAATGAACTATATAGATTTATCGGGGTCATATGATTTCAGTGTTCTAGACTTGGGATCGAGTTCATGTGAGTGTTCTTTTCCTCTTCAGTTAAACAAGAATTTTATAATAAATAATTTTATATTGTTGTGTAATTATGTTACTAAAATTTGTTTAGACGATACTTGTGAGTATTTGCTCTTGTATTATTTCTCATTCACCATTGTCAAATATATATATAAATATTACTTGCTTTATTTCATGTGATTATCTGACTTATTTTACTAGCGTGATTATATGTATTCCTTCATGAGATATCGATGAGTGCTCATCCTATTTAGTTAGTTCATATGAGTGTTTATCAATATCATTACATGTGTGAAAGATATATATTGATTCTAGGCTAGTTATCGTACACCTTAGACTATGACTTGGATTGATTTGAGATTGGCCTGATTCATATTTGCAGACTTATTTGAAGTATTTATCAGACATTTATTTGATGATGTTTCAGACGAGAATTCATTTGGACCATAAAGATGGATTAAATAAGATGTTACCTTAAGATTGATTTATCTGGATGCTTGGATTTATATATGGACCTAAAGTTCAACTTGAGGTTTACACGAATACCTTACCTTGATTTTGATATTTCACATAATACTGATTTTAGATTATTAGTTGCAAGTATTTTATTTGGATATATTCACTGATAAATTATCTGAGTAATAATGTTTATTGATATCGAGGTTGAGTACAGAGACTTTCTAGATTTCATGTAGCTTGAGGATGTCCCACTCTTTAGTTATTATCTTGATTGGATTGGAACAATTGGTGATGTAACTTAAATTATAATTATATTTAGATCTTGGATTTGACTGGTTCATGATGGTAGTTACAAGAGTTGATATCTGAGTGATATTATCAGTAGATTTGATTATTCTTATTGATGGTAAAACAGATAAGAGTGCGGTTAGATATTTATGATTGATTAATTTGGAGAATCTTTATTAAAAGAACGAGATATTGGACTTGAATTTGTTAGTAGACTCGATTGAGTTGGAGTTGACCTTGGGTTGAGAAGTAGGCGTAGATTGGTTTGATCTGACCTGGTGGCATGTATATGCATAATTGACTAGGTACTTAAACTTCTGGATCTTGTGTTTGAACTAAATGGAAGTGAGAGTGTATGATGATTTTAATTAAGATTGGATAGTGATGATTGGTTGGATATAGATAAGTATGTATTTTATATACTGGGACTTGGATATATCGATGACTTTGAGATTCTGAGTTGATTAAATATTTTGTCCAGATTATTCTATTCATGCCAGCAGGTCATTACTTATTTTAAATATCATGATTTACCTGAAAATTTTGACTGATTATACATAACATTTACCTGATAACTATATTGTCTATGTTACCATAATTGCTGAAAAAATATTGTATACGGTAACAATACCCTCATGTTATACTCGTTACATGTCCTGTTATACTGGTATCTTGTTCACTGACATTATATATCCTGTTATATCGGTATCCTGATTACACATGTTGACGTTGTTACCGTGACTACCACCGAGTTATCCCAGTAATCTAAGTAACATGCACATTAAATAATCTTAATAAACTAATAACATGATAATAAACAACTTACACTGAGATTGAGGAAATTGATGAAGGAGACAACGTCTATATTTTGGGTGGACTTAGGATATAGGCTGCACAACCGAAAGAGGGTCCCACTGTAGGGTTCCCGGGGGGTGACTGGCACCCCGTCCTGTTCTTGTTCCTATTATACATGTCCTTAACTACCTTGCGGTAGGGCCTGGTTCAGCGTCAAGAGTCTGGGCTGTAGTCCCAGGTGTGTACAGGACCCACCTAAAGCATGGACAATGTCTCCAACCGATCAGTTTCAATAACTTAGGACCTCGATTGTCACGTGTGATAGGCGTAGTTATGGAATGCATCTATTACAGGTGGCAATTAGTGTTCGCTGACTTAATAATAATAATAAACTGTTCATAATGTACTGTAATTGATTGTCTTTGCCCGATACATGTATGTATGTTGGACACCCGATTTTACACCTGACCTGATTGGACATCTGACTCTAGTACTCACTGACTCTACCCGCTTGATATATAAATCGTGATAGACACCTGATTGGATACCTGACTGGACACATACTCAACTGTGTGCTATCCACATTACTGTTTATTTACTTATTCATGCCGTTTCTTATTCCACTTTATACTATTATCATATGTTCACATTTATATACATGTGCATCTTTCCAGTTTATTCTTACACATTCACTAGGAGTCTGACTCCCTGGATTTGCATATCCAGATTTGTGGCATTTATTGCTGATCAGGTATTTAGAGAGGATTACATGCGTTACGAGGAACTGGAGTCTCTTTCTCCTTGATTATCGATATTCCTGCTCTTTTGTTCATGTTATTTCCTGATTCTATCTAATAGCATCTCGTTGCCATTTCTTTTCTTTATTCATCTGCTATCATTGTGTTAGATATTTATATGTCATATTGCAGTGATATTGATTTATCGTAGTAGATTTTATAGATTGTTCAGGTTATTTTAGGCTTAGCGTGTATGCGTAGGGTATTTTCTTCGCGTATATACGTCGCTGACTCTCATCGCGACTCCGTTTTTACGTATTTTGGAAAGCGGGGCGTGACAGAGTTTTCTTGGTATCAGAGTCAGGTTTACTCAAAAAGGACGTAGTTCTTATCGGTGACCTGAGATAAGTTATATTTACACTGCAATAAACATAATATTCACATGATGATATTGTGTCCACTTGAAAATTGATCATCCCTTTTGGAATTCATCTCTTGAATCTTTTGATGTCCCTAATTCTAACTCTTCTTCTAGAGTAATCTTGATTCCATCTTGATTCTTATTCTTCTTCCCGATTCAAATTTCCTGATTTTGTCTCTTGAGTTTGGTCGCTCCATGTTGAAGCCGGTAACAGAGATTAGAGCGCGCAGCGGAAGTCTAGCAGACCCATGATGTGTTCAGAAGCGACGTGAAAGCTTGTTTGTTTTCTATCTTGATTCTGATTTTCTATCATTCCCTACCTTATCAAAATTTTGAGGACGAAATTTTTATAAGGTAGGTAGAATGTAATACCTTTGGTCTAAAATACTGTATTTTCTGAAGTATTTATTTTATTTACTGCTTATTTTATTATTATTTATTAACTTGATTTGTAGTACAAATTATTCTAAGATAGTAAATGGTATTTTGGTCTTATATTTATATTTCGCATTATTAAATATTATCATTTTAATTACTAGCTAGTATTTTTCCATTACTATGTTACTATTGTTATTATTGTAGTTGTTATTATTGTTAATATTGATATTGTTATTATTCTTATTGTATCGTTCTAGTCATTATTATTAATGTTAGTATTTTTACCAAGTATTATTAGATAAGATTTTTAATGTTGATAATTTTATTATTATTATTATTATTATCTCTTTTTGATTATTAGTATTTATTATTATTGTTATTATTATTATTCATATCTTTTTCTTTTCCTAGCCCATAACCCATTACCATTGAGATCCTTACCCATTAACTCAAAACCCAATCCCCATAATCCTATCTTAATTCAAATTCTAAATCTTAACTACCTAATCTAAATCCTATCTAATCAAATCCTTATCCTAGCGAACCAATTCATAAATTTAGGATAATCCTAATCTAAATCCTAACAAAAATCATATCTAATCCTAACTTACACAAATCCAAATCTTATTTTTCAAATTTATAACCTTAATTAAATTCCATCATAAACTACTAAGTCAAGCAGTTTGAACCCAACTGAAATTCTGATTTTTAAAGTCCCTAATAATCTATAAAAAGACTAAACTACTTCTTTTTCTACCTCCAAAGAAAAACCATGACCCAACTCTCCCCACTTTCTTTTTCTTTTTTCTCCTCAAGTGGATCGTGAACGAAAAGGGATTTTAAGGTACAGAGATTGAGGAGCAAACAAAGAGGAACAACTCAAGTAAGTAGATCAAAATTGTGAATTTAATTTCTTTTTTTAAAAAATTAAATTAAATTTGAACCACAAAAAAATAATTTATTAATTTCCTCAACTTATCTATGCCCTCATGTCAGAACTCACCGCAATATATTTAATGGTTCCTAGAAACTTACCATATATAATTTTTGTATAGTCAATATTTTTATACCTCACAAAGCCTTGATTTAAACAAATCAAATACAAGCAAGTAAATCAGTTTTTCTTAATTAATATGATACAAATAGTTTATTCAATATCATGTCTATACAAGGGTCATCTATGAAATTTTTTTACATCAAAACCAATTCAAAATCCAATTAAAATACATGTGAGAATGTACAAATACATATCTAAATTTACACACCATTTTAAAAATTTCTACAATTTAGAAAATTAAAAAAAACTGCCTCACAGACTTGGGTCTGTGCCTTGGCCAACCGGGTGCAGATCGCACCCGGATTTGCACCCATTGGGGGGCACAGTGGGCTGCCGGCCCACTGTGCACACACAAGATTAAAAAAAAGGAAATCGGCCTGGTTCGTTGGCTCAGGCCAGGGCTGGCCTAGCCCAGGCCAGGTTGGCTGGGCCCAACACGGGGTCTTGGGCCCTGTTAACAAAAAAAAGAAATTTCCAGACCAGGCCTGCGCCTGGCCTGGTCCGGCGTGGGCCTGGGCCTCTAGACATATGTATAAAAAAAAGAAAAAAAGAAAGAAAGAAAGAAGAATTGCAATAAAAATAATTAGCTAAAAAATATCAAAAATAGAGAAAAATATAAATAATAATCTACAATATTTTTACTTTCTATGATAAAATTTTTAGACTAATACCAATATAAATTAACTCAAATCACCCACTTTAAAGCCATTTTTTCTTAATGATAAATTTAGACCCGTTAAGTATTTTAATGGTTTTAAGTCTATTAAAAATCTAACAAAAAAATTAGAAATTGTTTTAAATTAAAACTACTAAATTCATTAGATTCGGAGGACCATATTCCTAACCCCCCAAACTAATTAATTAAGATTAAAATTTCTTAAAACTCCAAGTTAAACATCTTTTTAGAAAATCTAACAAATTCTATTGAAATGAACTATATAGATTTATTGGGGCCTTATGATTTCAGTGTTCTGGACTTGGGATCGAGTTCAGGTGAGTGTTCTTTTCCCCCTTCAGTAAACAAGAATTTTGTAATAAATGATTTTATATTGTTGTGTAATTATGTTACTAAAATTTACTGAGACGATACTTGTGAGTATTTGCTCTTGTATTATTTTCTCATTCACCATTGTCAGATATATATATGTTACTTGCTTTATTTCATGTGACCATCTGCTTTATTTTACCTGTATGACTACCTGTATCATTTCATGTGATCATCTGACTTATTTTACTAGTGTGATTACACGTATTCTTTCATGAGACATCGGTGAGTGCTCATCCTATTTAGTTAGTTCATATGAGTGTTTTTCAATATCATTACATGTGTGGAGGATTATTATTTTTTATTCTAGGCTAGTTGTCGTACACCTTAGACTATGACTTGATTGATTTGAGATTGGCATGATCATATTTGCAGACTTATTTGAGGTATTTATCGGACATTTATTTGATGATGTTTCAGACGAGAATTCATTTGGACAATAAAGATGGATTAAATAAGATGTTACCTTAAGATTGATTTATCTGGATGCTTGAATTTATATATGGATCTAGAGTTCAACTTAAGATTTACACAAATATCTTACCTTGATTTTGATCTATCACATAATATTGATTTTGGATTATTAGTTGCAAGTATTTTATTTGGATATATTCACTGATAAATTATCTGAGTATTGATGTTTATTGATATCAAGGTTGAGTACAAAGACTTTCTAGATTTCATGTAGCTTGAGAATGTCTCACTCCTTGTTATTATCTTGATTGGATTGGAACAATAGATGATGTAACTTAAACTATAATTATATTTAGATTTGGATTTGACTGGTTCATGATGGTAGTTACACGAGTTGATATCTGAGTGACATTATCAGTAGATTTGATTATTCTTGTTGATGGTAAACCAGGTGAGAGTGTGGTTAGATATTGATGACTGATTAATTTGGAGATTCTTTTTTAAAAGAACGAGATCTTGGACTTGGATTTATTATTAGACTCGATTGAGTTGGAGTTGACCTTGTGTTAAGGAGTAGACGTAGATTGGTTTGACCTAACCTGGTGACATGTATATGCATAATTGACTAGTTACTTGCATTTTTAGATCTTGTGTTTGAACTTAATGGAAGTGAGAGCGTATGATGGTCTTAATTAAGATTGGATAGTGATGATTGGTTGGATATAGATGAGTATGTATTTTATATATTGGGACTTGGATATATCGATGACTTTGAGGTTCTGAGCTGATTAAACATTTTGCCCGTATTATTCTATTCATGCCAGCAGGTCATTATTTATTCTGAATATCATGATTTACTTGAAAACTTTGACTGATATACATGACATTTACCTGATAACTATATTGTCCATGTTACCATAATTGCTGAAAAAATATTGTATATGATAACAGCACCCTCGTGTTATACTCGTTACATGTCCTGTTATATTGGTATCCTATTCACTGACATTATATATCCTATTATACCGGTATCCTGATTACACATATTGACGTTATCGTGACTACCACCGAGTTATCCCAGTAATCTAAGTAACATGCACATTAAATAATCTTGATAAACTAATAACATGACATTAAACAACTTACATTGGGATTGGGGAAATTAATGGAGGAGACGTCTGTATTTTGGGTAGACCTAAGATATTAGTTGCGCAACTGAAAGAGGGTTCAACTGCAGGGTTTCTGGGGGGTGACTGGCACCCCGTCCTGTTCCTGTTCCTGTTATACATACTATACACGTCCTTAACTACCTTGCGATAGGGTCTGGTTCAGCTCCAGGAGTCTGGGACGTGGTCCGGGTATGTACGGGACCCACCTAAAGTATGGACAATGTTTTCAATAACTTAGGAACTCGATTGTCACGTGTGATAGGCGTAGTATGGGATGCGTCTATTATAGGTGGCAATTGGTGTTCGCTGACATAATAATAATAATAAACTATTCATAATGTACTGTAAATTATTGTCTCTGCCTGATACATGTATGTATGTTAGACACCGATGTTATACCGACCTGATTGAACATCTAATTCTAGTGCTGACTGACTCTACCTGTAACGGCCAAAATTTTTAACTATCTAAGTACTATTTACTATGCATATTAAGTGTCAGTTAAATTGAGAAAATATTATTTTTTTTTTCTCTTTCTTAAGTAAATACCAAGAGAAGTAAATATAAGCATGGAACTAACATTTATTTTTTTTGTATATGTTCATGAACATGTATATTTGCACTATATTTATATGTTTTGTTATATTTTAAGGAGGAAGGGGCCGTGCGGGAGCCGGTAGTCGGAAGAAGACGGGGTAAATTAGCACTCTATGACTAGGGTGATATGTGACTATGTCCTAGAGAGTAATTGAAACATTTTTATTATCGTTAACTAATGAGAATAATGAAAATGGTTAATACTGGCTAGGACAAAGTAAGAAATTGTGCATAAGGCTATGGAAACCTTTAATAACCATAAAGGGGTGTAACAATCATACTTGTAACTGTTAATTTGGGTAAGGAAGTACCTACATTCATGTGACATTTTACATTCACATTTTCTTTTGTGTAGTGGTTATGAAATTTACTCGCTGAGCCGTCGAGCTCATTCCATTTATTTGTTCTTTTTTTTCAGGTCCGGATAAAGGTAAAGGCCCAATGTAGCTTGGAGTACTTATGAGCATGATGACCCATCTTACCCATTATGATTTTTGTTCACTATGTCTATTTATGCATGTTTTGATTTGGGTATCCTTAGATAATAGTGCTATGATGCTATTATTCCTTGTAAGCCCCCACTTTTGTATTAATTGTAAAGGGGAAACTTGTGGTGCTTGGGACATGGTAAGTTCATGTTTAGTGAATCATGTTGTGGTTCAAGTTATGTTGGATATTATTATGGTTATGTATGGAAAGCATACGTTATAGTGTATGTTGTTGGGAAATATTTATGGTTGTGATATGGTGTGATTGGAGATCCTCCTAGCTTGATATATATACAGGCCGTGTGGTCGGGATTCTTGTGGATATAAGTAGGCCTTGGAGCCGAAATTGTTATTCTTGTATGAGAACAAAGGTGAAATATTAGAGGAGATGCTGCCGAAAATTCAATTAATTATTCGGTACTAGAAAGAAATTTTGGGAATAAAGAGACTTTATGGACTAATCTTGCTTATGAGAATTTGGGACCGTTACACTACCCGCTTGATATATAGATCGTGATAGATACTTGATTAGACACCTGACTGGATACATATTTTACTGTGTGCTATTCACATTACTGTTTATTTACTTATTCATGTCGTTTCTTATTCCAGTTTATACTATTATCATATGTTCACATTTATATGTATGTGCATCTTTCCAATTTATTCTTACACATTCACTAGGAGTTTTGACTCCCTGGATTTGCATATCCATATTTGTGGCTATTTATTGCTGGTCAGGTATTTGGAGAGGATTACATGCGTTACGAGGAGTTGGAGTCTCTCTCCCCTTGATTATCGGTATTCCTGCTCTTTTGTTCATTTTATTTCCTGATTCTATTTATATCGCATCCCGTTGTCATTTCTTTCCTTTATTTATTTGCTATCATTGTGTTAGATATTTATATGTCATATTGCAATGATATTGATTTATCGTAGTAGATTTTATATCTTGTTCAGGTTATTTTAGGCTTAGCGTGTATGTGTGTGTGGGGTATTTTCCTCGCGTATATACGTCGCCGACTTTCGTCGCGACTCCGTTTTCACGTATTTTGAGAAGCGGGGCGTAACAATCGGTTTCGTGGCTTGATTACAAATTTTTGTGCAGATATCAGAGAACTCATGATGTTATGGAGGAATTTGGATTTGGACCAAACGGGGGCCTAATTTATTGTATGAAGTATCCTTTTGTTGGCTTGTATATAATTTATTCATCATCTCATGATTTTGTTAAAGTATTTGTTGGGACGTGTTGACGTGAATGTCACTAATAGTTTTTTAAGAAGGATCATATTTGTACAGGTAGGTCTGTGGATTGTATCTACAAACCTTTTCAGAGGACAATGAAGGCAGAATTAATCTTTCTGCAAAATTGCTGCTTCGAGAATTTTTTGTGCATGTTGAAGTAAGCTGTCTTTACTTATGTCCACTCGTGTATATCAATTGGTAATTGTAGCCACTATAATTTTTAGAACTTTTGCTCTGAACTATTAACATTACTATGGTTTTGAGTCTTTTGATTATTATAACTCTATGCCATATTGCAGCATGATTGATGACTATACTTATTCGCTTGCACAAACTATCAAATATGAGGGGAAAAAGGAGAGACTAACCTGTCTATTTAAATATATAGCCTGGACAAGTTATGCTCATATGCTCACCTCGCTACCAGGAGTGGGCAATAATCTCTTTCATATTTTCTCTGTTTTGGAAAGATTTCATCTTCAGATTCAATTTTCACATTTCACAAACTATTCTCAAGTGATCCCAATGGTCATTGTAATTCCTTTCTCTATAGGTAAACCTTTTCAATTTTCACCTGCAGCTATATATTTCATATCACAAACTATCCTGGCTGAGAGATTCTTTGAGCTCCTAATGACTCCATTCTCCTTGACATAGTGACAAAATTAAACATCTGAAAATTATCCCACACACACTCTTATTTGAGGACATTTTTCAGAATAATAGTACTTTGTACTTTTATCAATTAAATAAGCCCATGTTGATTTTACCATAAAAAAATGGACACACACACACACACACACACTCACTCACTCTTATTTGAGGACATTTTTCAGAATAATAGTACTTTGTACTTTTATCAATTAAATAAGCCATGTTGATTTTACCATAAAAAAATGGATCTCCACATAGACCGGGATACGAGCTACTCTATGAGTCTTTGTTTTGCATCTATCATCTTATATTGTGGTTTAATACTCAAGTCCTAGTCTCCTAGATGATTTTTGCTACCAAATATTCTTTTTCTCTCTTTCACCAGCTTCCTGCCAATGCTATACCTTGTGCAAAAAACTCTCGCAGTAGAGGGTTCTAGCACTTATATATTTATTTTTCTTAGGTCAAAGTCTAACCAGCCCATTGCACAAAAGACATGCTGCGGAAGTTTCTGTGAGGTATTTATGGTAAGTTACTGAAAATAAACTTCAGGAGCCAAGGCACCAGACATATGGTGTTCTAGAAGTATTGGCTTTTTCTTTTTCTATGAGGGCTAAAATTGATCCGAGCTCCACACTTTTCACTAAGTGATTGCTTAGGGAGCTTCGCATACGATCTGGGTTGTTTCCCTCTCCACTTTGGATCTCAACACCCGATGAAGTCTGCTGTACAAATGATGACGGCCTGTATTCGGAGCTTCCCTAAGAATGGTAAAGTGAAATGGGGGCCACCCTAGCCCATTGAGTGCTCTACATCGGGCCATCGACATTATACGCTCTATTGAAATAGATTTCATGGAAAACCAGCTTTTTTTTTTTTTATCTTGGTTGGCCTTTCACCCCAAGCCACAAGTCATCCCCGTATTTTTCCATATACGTGGGTTCAATTCTCCAAGGTCTGTTAGAGCTCTCTTCAACCTGCTCATGGCTAGATCGATCGGTTTTGGGAGGGAGGCGTCACAACTATTTATCTTTAAAGTATCTTTTATAAAAAAGAATTCAGGGTTCTAACAGAAAGCTAAGAACTTCTCTTTGGGTAAGTGGATCAATTTCCTTGTGGTATTATGTTGTAAGGTTTGTGTTTTGTGTGGGATGGAGGGAGTTGGGTTTGGTTTGGATTGAGGAGATTTAGCTGGGTGAATTTGGAGGAGTAAGTTTGGACAGGAGGAAAAAGAAAAATCAGCAATAGGTTTAAGGGAGTCTTAGAATTAACTAGATGACGAGGCTTATGATGGAGGTTTAAGTTGGTTTTGTGTTGGGTGTGACCTGTGAGAAAGGGAATCTCAGACAGGTTCTGTAAAGCAAGCACACTATCGCTGCCTGGGCATGGGAAGCAACCAGAATTTGAGGGAGTGAGGGTGTGAAACCTTGCAAAAAAACTAAAGTTATATAGTTTTGTCCTAATAAATTACCTTTATTGAAATATTGATATTGTATCTTGTTTCTACAACCTAATTTGTGTTTTTCCCTTGCTAAAACAAAGTCCTGCTGTAAGTTCTAGGATGGCGAAATGTCTTGGATAATGATTTTATGGTAAAAGAAGCCTTATTGGTAAAAACTAAAGCATATCGTTCTTATGATTCTTATGATTGTTTTGTTTCTTTGAGTGACATTCTTATGAGTTTTTTTCCTAATATTGTGCCTGCTCAAGATGACAGAGATTTGAAATTTGAATCATTAAAAACTTGGATATAATCGTACTATAATATGAAATCCTTATTTGTAGACGACCCATCTCTTCTCTGTCCATTGGGTTTATGTACTTGCAAGCTGATCCGATCAAAAACTCTAAGTTTTATATCTGGCCTCTTTGTGTTGATGTCACAATCTTGATCCTGAACTGATGGGTATATTCAACAAAAATTAATGTAGCATGGGACTTCACCTAATAAGAGCAAATTTATCTTTTGGTTTTTGAAACGTGTATAGTATTAAATTGATTGGTTACTAAGATCTATTTCGACTGTGGTTAGGCATGATACCGTCATATTTTCCAATGCCAGTGAACACTGAACAGGAAAAGACTTGTTTGTACAGTACACACCGTGGGCTATTATTTTTAACATCAAGAGTAGCTAAGTTTATGAGGTTGCCCAAATATGCAATGCTACTTTGATTAAGTAATAGGTCCCTCCAGAAACTTCCTTTACACATTTTCAGACACCTTCAAGATCATTTGGATGATTGGCTGGAAGATGATTATCTTGTATTTGATTGTCCAGGTACTTTCAACTTCCTATCAACAGTGCCTATTTCATGTTATTTGCAGTTTCAATATGATGTACATAATAATGAAACATATATGTAAAAATTATACTTATCCCTCTTGGCTGAAAGTGACCTCATTCTTCTTGGCAGTCAATAATAATGAAAATATGTGTAAAAGTTATACTTATTTTATATTCAGTAAATAATTTATTGCTCATCGGAGTAAACCATATATAGTATATTAAAATTGTATTTCTCATTAATTCTTACTGAGGTGGAGTAAAATTTAATGTAGAAGATAAGAGTGAGCTTCTTATACATGGAGAAATTCATGAAGAATATATTCCTCAAGTAATAAGCTTTTTTTTTGTAGGAATAAGTATTTTGATTTAAGTTACTCTTGTATCATTATATCTATTTCTTACTGATGGTTGACCATGATTTTGATATTATGACTTCTTAGTAGATTAACATTCATTTCCCTCGTTAATTTGTAAATGTTGACATTATTGAATAATCCTATGAAGTATGAATACTTCAAAGTGAGTCCCATGTTTGTGTCCTACAAAAATTAGGCACCTATACTTGTCCAACATGTGTCCGAAACTCTAAATCCGTTTCAAATTTTGAAAAAAAAAACAAAAACAAAAATTAGCGTCGGAATTTTACAACCCCCAAAAATGCTTGTTCCGAAGTATTCTAAAGATTGCATGTTAGACATTGTGGAGCAATGTGTCGTTTAAATAAACATACGAAAGGATCATTTGAAGAAGGTAACTATGTGATCATATTGTGAACACCTTGTAAACATGTCGGAGACTTCATAGACTTGTATTAAGTTGAGATATTAGATTGGACTATCAAACTTGTTTTTTGAATTTAGTTACTTGATTAGAAGCAATGAAGTTGAATCATTAATATTCTATTCTAGTTTTCTTTCTGTTCGTAATAAAACATGCACTAGTCATTACGGATTTTGATGTTTATTAAATATAGACACACATACACTCAATGTCACCTATGTCCCTATATCCTACTTTCTAAGAATTTGCCGTCTCATTGCTTCTGTGTCATTTTACACCCGTATTTCATGTCTGTGTCCACGCTAACTAGGAATCATCAATGTCAAAAAGGGAAGGTAGAATTTTGGTCACTTAATAAATCTAAAAGCTTAATAGTCAGAAAGAATATAGCATAAAGTATCAGTTGCAGGGCTGGTCCTGGGAAATCCAATGCCCTGGGATAAATTCTAAAGTGTGCCCCTAAAAACTTTAATCATAGTTATGTCAAAACAAATCTTTTTCTTCATCAAATTATTATTTTATTAAAATGATAAGAGTTTATAAAAAATAAAGAAGAATATTTTGGGGGCCTCGTTAAAACCTTATCTAGTGAAAACCCAGTGGGGCAAAATACTAGACGAAGAAAAAAGAAGTACCCCAATTCTCAAAATATTACATTCAAAAACTAAAAATGTTTAATTTCTAATCTTCAAGTGTCCAAATATCGATCTAACTTTCATATATGTATTTCTTCATTCAAGTGAAAAATATCACATCCACCTATAAAATAAAAGTAGCAATGAAATCACCATTGTCTTAATTTAGTGATTATGATATATAATTTAATTTTTTTTCTTTGTACATGCAATTTTGTTTTCACAAATAATACATGAATATAATGTATTATATATCTTTTAGTTTTGAAAATGTCACATTTAAAATCTTCAAAGAAATAATTTTGAAAATATTTATAATTTAATTAACAGTGAAAATTATAATATCCTTTCTAAAGATGTAAACTCTTTTGAAGAAAGGAAGTGCATGACTATGTAAACTGTATCAATCATTTCAAGATATTTTACTATAGAATGATGCACGTATAATTTCAAAATTTTTAATGTGTGCATATATATATACACACACACACAATTTAATGAATAGTAAAATTTAAAGATTTAATATTTTTCACATCTTAGATTAGAATATTCTCATAATTTTATTATTGTTATAATCATGAAGGTCTTTAAATAGGAGGTGTATAACTTTACAGTTATGAATATACTTTTAATAGATATAATAAATTAAATCAATAGATGACATAATAAATATCTTATTGAATAAAAACTAGTAATAAAATGAGAAAGATTAAATAATTTTCTAGTTATAATATAATTTCAAAGGAGTTATTTCATTGCTTGAGATATTAAAATAGACAACTTTTCAAATTTAAAGATACGTAACAAGAATTTAAATTGAAATTTCTAGCCAAGAATTTTTGTCAAATTCTCGATAATTAAATAATATTGAAAATATCAAAATAGATATTTAATTTATCTCTAAACTTAGAGGAAAATTATAATTTGTAAACAAAACTGATGTCTAATTTCTAGAATATTCAATAGGACCAAATTCAAAACTTGATAACTATAAGTTAAAGGATAATAGCCAAAATAATAATAAGATTAGGAGGTAGTCTCTTGATCTCAATTATAATGTTAGACATTCATTTTAAGCAATGTAGCTTTAATAGATTTCAATAAGCGTTGGATGGAGGGCAAAGTCGCACATGACTGTTAATCATTCTGCACATAGTTAGGATTAATATTCTCATTTACATGAGCTCCAATTATAAGATTTTCAATCCTATTCTGTTCCTCATAATAAACTTAGTATAAACTAGGATATCGATTCTAGCTAATATAGCATGGTTCGGTCATTATTTGCGTCAGACTCAAATATGAAAGATAGCTTAAACTCGATCCAATTATAATATGAAATCAAAGTTAATCGTAAACAAATTCAAATATCAACTCACTTCTAAGGTTATAGTTAACACAGACTGATGAGATATTTAATAAAAGATCCAAAAATATTGGGTTAGTCAAAACTCCAATTTTATCAGTCCAATTGACCAGGTTAGCGTAACTCAGGTGGAAGGTTTTTACTCTTGGCGTTCCTTAATTTTAGAACCATGTTAAGTACCCTTTCTTAGTTAAAAATCAATTGCACGAAATTTCAAAAAAATAATTTACCCTTTGATTTTCAAGTTTTATTGAACTAAAGATACTTAGGAGCCTACACCTATTTCAGCTACATGAAAAGTGTACAAAAATATTGTTGTTGTAACTTAAGTTTGTCAAAAAAGAATCAATTATGATTTAGGGGAAGGAACATGAACAGATTTATCTATGACTAATATAAACCTAAGGTGGTCAACCAGTATTTTATCTAATTTGCCCACTGGTAATATAAATTCAAAAAAATTATCAGGTTTATGTTGGTAGTTTTTAAATTCAAAATAAAAGTGATATAAAGCTCTTGTTTAATTGAGTAATAATGTTTCTAGCAAAGCAAGAATAACAACATAAAATGCTAGAGTGCAATAATCATTCAATTTGCAGGACCTTACAGTTCAGATCAATACAATTAATATTGAGACTAAGCTTGCAGGAATAAGATACTATCATGTTATTGCAATTAGTTAGCTAGTTATGATATTGTTGTAATAATAAGATAGCACTAACCAATAGCATAAATTGGACAGGTATAACTACTTGCAGTATTTAGAATTATTTGTAAAAATAAAATAAGAACGTGTTGTAATATAATTATAGTTATGTTATGAAGCCGAAATAATTCAATTTGCTAGACTAAATTAAAGCAGTAATAAAATAGCTTACTTGCAGGAATTGGACAATTTTTCAAATTAATTCTTAGAAAATTATAGCAAGAATTTAGATAATTCAAGTTAATTTACTATAGTAAGAAATCATCAATTCTTATTGCATGAACTGTTAAATTTAATTTATGAAGGAGGGACAAATATTGAATAACAAATTTGTAACAAATCAATTTAGGAAGAATCTAGTGGCAAATTTGTTTTGTAAGTATTTGATAATTTGAAACTTAGCAAGAATTTAGATCTCGCGAGAATTTAAAATAAAACTTATATATACTTTAAAGGGTAGGTTCCTATAAATAATTTTTAACAAGATCTTGTGATAAATTGATTTAATAAGATCTTAAAACTTGTAAGAAGTTTGTTTGCAAGTATTTGAATGTAGGAATATCTATTTGCAAGAATTTTAGCAAGACTTTCACTTGTAAGAATTAAACTTGCAATAATTTAACAAGATAGGATTTTCACAATAATTAATAATATCTTGTAAATAATAAGATCTTACAATAAAATAAAATACGATTTTTAAAGATTTGAAAAGATAAGATCTAATAAGATATTGTAATGAAATAACTAAGTAAGATCTTTTAAAGAAAAGATAAGATCTTGTAAAATAAAGGATAAGATATTGTAAAAATTTGTAGAAACTAATTTTTTTCAAGAATTTGGAAACAAGAATACGTAAGAATGCAAACTAGTAGTAGTGTGAGAAACAAGTCTTTGCAAGAACTTAATTAGTTTGCATGGTAATAAATTAAACAGTGAATAATTATATCCATTTTGATCATTTGGATTGTTGAATAAAATTGTACTATTTCTTAAACATACAATTTTCTCACGAATGAAATTAAGACAAAATAATAATTATTTATTTCAGCATGCAATAACTATCATAATTAGAAATAAAATAAAGTAAAGGAGAACAAAATCTGGCCTAGATAATGCAGTCGTGATGTCCCTGCCCTAAAGGATCAAAACCCCGCCCCAATCATCCAGACGTTGAATCGGCTTTGTCCCTAGCGGTAAATGATCCCTCGGATTCACCAGCACTTGTCTTTGGACAGAAAAGCAAGTCTCTGCTCAGAAGTTACCCGATAAATTTAAAGAAAGAGAATAAATTTTGATATAAGCAGAAGCCTTTTTCACGAAAAGTATGCCTTAAGTGAAATATGAGAGGGAGAAAAAAAAGTTGTAAGTGATGTACTATTTCTCTTGCTGCTGGAGGGAGGGACCTATTTATAGGCTTCAGCCGCCAGTGATTGTAACCGCAAGAAAGATTGATCACACAATCGGGTGGTTGAAAGATTTTCTCACCCGAACGGATCTCGTGAGACTTAGTCTCATTTTACTTGGTAAAACTAAATATTTGAATAAAACAAAAATGAAAGCTTTTATTTGATTTTTGAACTCAATTCCAACAGTAACACCTCCAATACACATATAGTGTATACAGATATATCACACATGCACATATATTCACATTCAATAATGAAAGATATTCCTGGCCATTTAGTTTTGGGGAGTGTGTATTCTCCCTCTCCCTGGATTGATGCAGAGTACTTTGCGACATGCATGTGTTTGTCCCTCTTTGTGGTGAAATGCTGAAACTATAAGAACTTCTCTTGATCAACTACATTGTGTAACGTGTGTATCTTGTTTAAAAAGTTATTTAACTTTTCGTAGCGCTAGCTGTGCTCCCGAAACTATGAGCTGAGGGGTGACTAGTAATCGAAGTTTTGCTATGGGTTTTCTTGCTTCCATTTGTCTAAATTCTGAGCTTCGATATCTTCGGGCTAACAGCTGGTGCTTTTATACAGGTGGATGCTGAAGTGAATGCTATAATTCACCTGTTATCTTTCTCCTAGTTAGGAACTTCTTTTTTATTTGATAGTTCACGTTTGCATTCCATTTTTTTTTTTTCGATACTGGAGTTTTGTTTGGCAAATATTCATTTGATCTAAAATCTCTCTAACTCTGTTAGTTCATATAACAAAACTAAAAAGGAAACAAAGAGTCTGAGGTTCTTGCCTGGTTTTGGAGTGGCTAATGAAGGGAGTTTTTTGCTCATAAAATCAGAAATGTATACCACAAATGTAAAGATGTCGGAGTGTAGTTTTATATATCGATATTGCATACATAAAATATCAATGGGTAATCAAACAA